>SSNR01000007.1:5165207-5234179 GCA_006937965.1 Callopanchax toddi | reverse complement strand
CCCCCCCCCCCCCCCATCCCAACAAAATAGACCATCAGAGAAAACTTATTCATGTGGGTTAGGTGAGGGGAACTAGACAATTAATCACAGGCAGCTTTGCTACCTTACATTAAAGATGACTTGGCTGTCAGGGGTGGGATGATAAAAACATTAAGGAGAAGATTAACCGATTTTGGTGATTATCTTCTATTTTCGTAACATTTCAATTTTAATATCCCTCATTGATTGTATATGCACGTCACAGGTAATGCCATGAGAGGAATGTATGATCTCATAAGTTAATTTTGATTAAGTAACACCCATAAAAGCTGGGGCCCACCAGAGACAGACACACTGCCCCGTGTCACACTCGAGCCATGATTTAAAATGGCAACCATTGTAGTCCATGAGAGTGGTCCCAGGAAATGCTATTTCGCATCACAGAAACGCCAGTCCACGCCACGATGCTGGAGATGCGCAGCAGTTCTATTTTGGTGCTCGGTCTCGCAGCTGGGACGAGTGTGTTACAACATTGTGGAGTACTTTACGACACAGACATTATGACAGTACGCTGAACCGTTACTAGTATGGCATAACAACAACGGATAAAACATGGATGAGGAGTAAAAAAGGTTTACATAGTAGAGCTTTTAGAAAAATACTGTTCTTATAAATAGTTTACTTACCTATTGTTAAAGAGTTAAGAGTCCCACAAAACACTACGGTAGTTCTGACCATATACAGACCAAAACATGCACTTAATACTTCCTGTTCTCAGTTCCTGTAAGATATTGTGACTATCATGCGATTGGGCAAGCAGCGTTGACTGGCGCGCTGCTGTTGGACCAAAAGAGTCGCCAGTATTGAGGTGTGTCTGTGACGCAGCGCTGACCTTTTCTGTGAGACCTAAGCTTCAGTCATCTGCTTACAGTGAAACATTACCAAATCTCCAGGAGATTAGTTTTTTACGAGAGACCAAGCACAAAAAAAAAAAAAAAACAGGCAATCATGTACAAGCACATAACGTTTTAATCAGGACAATTGTCCAACATGATGTCATGACATATCGTATGTCCCTTGGTGGAGGTATTTTCTTTGGACCATAATCCTTCTGTCGTAATGATAACAGGCGTATCCTTATGTCTGGAGCCACTGGCCCACCTGTTCTCACTCCTTCATCTAAATGAACAGGGAGCACAGCACTGGGAGTAAAAGAACTAGAGGTTGCCACTGTTAAAAGATCTTGCCGACAAATCAATTAAAAATATTAGCACACTAGGACCCAGACTGAGTCCAGACAAATTCATTGACACAAATATATATTTATCTGTTCTGAATGGCCAAATTTTAGGGTGGTGACAGAATAAATCCTAGTTTTGGCCCATAGCTTTGCCATATTTGAATGAAAATTTTATAAATTAGATTACCCACCCTTTTTGGAGTCTCTGGGACGAGTGCTGGATAGCGCTCCTACTGGGGACTCCATAGTCCTGCTGGGGGACTTCAACGCTCACGTGGGCAATGACAGCGTGACCTGGAGGGGCGTGATTGGGAGGAACGGCCCGCCCAATCTGAATCCGAGTGGTGTTCTGTTATTGGACTTCTGTGCAAGTCACAGTTTGGCCATAACGAACACCATGTTCGAACATAAGGATGCCCATCGGTACACTTGGTACCAGGGCAGCCTAGGTTACAGGTCGATGATTGACTTTATAGTTGTATCATCTGACCTGAGACCGTATGTTTTGGACACTCGGGTGAAGAGAGGAGCGGAGCTGTCAACTGATCACCACCTGGTGGTGAGCTGGATCAGATGGCAGGGGAAGATGCCGCGCAGACCTGGTAGACCCAAGCGCATAGTGAGGGTCTGCTGGGAACGCCTGGCAGAAGAGCCTGTCAAGATGGTCTTCAACTCCCACCTCCGGCAGAGCTTCGACCGCGTCCCGAGAGCAGTGGGGGACATTGAGTCCGAATGGGCCTTGTTCCGCTCTGCGATTGTTGAGGCGGCTGTTGCTAGCTGTGGTCGCAAGGTAGCCGGTGCCAGTTGTGGCGGTAACCCCCGTACCCGCTGGTGGACACCAGAGGTTAGGGGAGCCGTCAGGCTGAAGAAGGAGGCCTACAGGGCGTGGCTGGTCTGTGGGTCTCCAGAGGCAGCAGACAGGTACCGGCGGGCCAAGCGAAGTGCAGCAGTGGCAGTTGCCGAGGCAAAATCTTGGGCGTGGGAGGAGTTTGGCGAGGCCATGGAAAAAGACTATCGGTCGGCTCCAAAGAGGTTCTGGCAAACCATCCGGCGCCTCAGGGGAGGAAGGCAGCAACTCGCTCACACTGTTTACAGTGGGGACGGGGAGCTGCTGACGTCAACTGGGGCTATAGTCGGACGGTGGAAGGAATACTTTGAGGAGCTCCTCAATCCCACCGACGCGCATTCCGAGGAGGAACCAGAGCTGGGAGACCTGGGGACGGACTGTCCAATCTCTGGGGCAGAAGTCGCTGAGGTAGTCAAACAACTACGCAGCGGCGGAGCCCCAGGGGTGGATGAGATCCGACCTGGGTATCTCAAGGCGATGGATGTTGTTGGTCTGTCGTGGCTGACACGTCTCTGCAACATTGCGTGGTCATCGGGGGCAGTTCCTATGGAGTGGCAAACCGGGGTGGTGGTTCCCATTTTTAAGAAGGGGGACCAGAGGGTGTGTTCCAACTATAGGGGGATCACACTCCTCAGCCTCCCTGGAAAGGTCTACTCCAGGGTACTGGAGAAGAGGTTCCGGTCGATGGTTGAATCTCGGATTGAAGAGGAGCAATGTGGTTTTCGTCCTGGTCGTGGAACTGTGGACCAGCTCTTTACCCTCGCTAGGGTGATGGAGGGGTCATGGGAGTTTGCCCAACCAATCCACATGTGTTTTGTGGATTTGGAGAAGGCTTATGACCGTGTCCCCAGGGGCACCCTGTGGGGGGCGCTCCAGGAGTATGGGGTTGATGGTCTTTTGTTAAGGGCCATTCAGTCCCTGTACCAGAGGAGTGTGAGTCTGGTCCGCATAGCCGGCAGTAAGTCGGACCTGTTCCCAGTGAGGGTTGGACTCCGCCAGGGCTGCCCTTTGTCACCGGTCCTGTTCATAACCTTTATGGACAGGATTTCTAGGCGCAGCCGTGGTGTGGAGGGGGTGGAGTTTGGTGACAGGAGAATCGCGTCTCTGCTTTTTGCGGATGATGTGGTCCTCCTAGCTTCATCGAGCTCTGACCTTCAGCTCTTGCTGGGGAGGTTCGCAGCCGAGTGTGAAGCGGCTGGGATGAGGATCAGCACCTCCAAATCTGAGGCCATGGTTCTCGACCGGAAAAAGGTGGATTGCCAACTCCGGGTCAGGAGAGAGGTCCTGCCTCAAGTGGAGGAGTTCAAGTATCTCGGGGTCTTGTTCACGAGTGAGGGAAGGAGGGAGCGGGAGATCGACAGGCGGATTGGGGCAGCGTCTGCAGTGATGCGGACGATGAACCGGTCTGTTGTGGTGAAGAAGGAGCTGAGCCGGAAAGCAAGGCTCTCGATTTACCGGTCGGTCTACGTCCCAATCCTCACCTATGGTCATGAGCTTTGGGTAGTGACCGAAAGAACGAGATCGCGGATACAAGCGGCCGAAATGAGTTTTCTCCGCAGGGTGGCCGGGCTCAGCCTTAGGGATAGGGTAAGAAGCTCGGACATCCGGGAGAGACTCGGAGTAGAGTCGCTGCTCCTCCATATCGAAAGGAGCCAGTTGAGGTGGTTCGGGCATCTGGTAAGGATGCCTCCTGGACGCCTCCCTCGGGAGGTGTTCTGGGCATGTCCTGCCGGCAGGAGGCCCCCAGGTCGACCCAGGACAAGCTGGAGGAAATACATCTTCAGTTTGGCCTGGGAACGCCTGGGCGTCCCAGCTGAGGAGCTGGTGGACTTGGCCGGGGAGAAGGTGGCCTGGGCTGCCCGACTTGGAATGCTGCCCCCGCGACCCGGACCCGGATAAGCGGAAGAAGGCGAGGCGAGGCGAGGGGGATTACAAATAATTTATCTGAGTTAAAATCTAAATTTAGGATTTTCAAGCAAAAGGGATATTGCCAGTTTTAAAGAGGCATAGAGAGCTATGTTTGGATCTTAAATCTCTAAAGATAAAAACGGCTTTCTCTTTGACAAAGTGCCTCTAAAAAGGGCCAGTCTTTTCTTTTAAAGTGTGTGTAAAGGAGGCCTTAAAAAGGTGCTATTAAATGAGTGTGAATAGTCATCTTTAGCTGCCTCTTCATTTCATTTCAGACTCTTATTTTCCTCTCTGTCTCTAATCAATCACCAAGTTTCTTTCCCCTCTACCTTCTGTTTTCTCTCATGTCTTTTCTGCATTTTAAAGTTATGAAGTGAGAGAGAGAAAGGTGGTGGGCAGGGGTGGTTATGTTAAAAAAAAAAGAGGACAAGTTAGTGAAATGCATAAAGAAATGAGTGCACAAAGAAAAGAAAGAGTTCTGCCAGTGTTTCTTAAACATGTCTAACTGTGATCCAGGCTTCCTGGGGGCTTTTGTTTGGGACCTGATGATCCCCACTGAGCATTGTGGGAGCAGCATAAAAAGCAACAGGGGATCTAAGGAAAATGTATGTAAGCAGTTACAGAGGAAAACATCTAATTATTGTCTACTTTTTAAAAGCTAAATTGAAATCTATGTAGGATTTTGGCCACAGCCACATGTTCTTGGCTTTTTACCTTAGTGGTACTTATAAACTGTTGCTAAAATTAGGCCTGTATGTCATTGGACTGCAACTGTTGGCAACTAGTTGGAGACATAGAATTGTGAGAAAAAATATACATTATACATTTTCATGTCAATTCACTCTGAATTGGTACATAAGAAACTTTGCAAGAAGGGTTATATATGATTGGAGCATAAAATAAAATAAGATACCTTCATTTGTTACTGTATGATGAGAGTATTTGGACAACCAACAGATACCTTTGATTGCGTATAACCTATGATATAATGTAGACAAATTGCACCATTACTGCAAATTGTCTTCTTGCAATTTAGTCACAGATTGTCTTGATTGAATCTCAGTTTGGTCACCAACCCCTAAGTTGTCACAAGGGCGACATACTCACTGCTGCCTAAACTCATGTTTTCATTGTATTTGCTACATAAAGTTTAAAAAACACTTAATAGAATAGAACAGAAAAGCCCTTTATTGTTCGTCAGTGGGGAAATTCAGGTGCACCAGTACCACGTTACAGGCTGCTGGGAGGAAGGATCTCTGATAGCGCTCCTTCCTGCATCTAGGATGCAACAGCCTGTTGCTGAAGGAGCTCTCCAGTTCTCCAACAGTATCATGCATGGGATGAGACGAGCAGTAACATTGTAATTCTACTGTTGTATGAAGAATTTACTAACTGCTTACAGCATTTCTTAAATTTATCACTAAGTTCTTAAGAGTCAACTTTCATATTTTCATAACAAATCACATTAACCTATGTAGCTTACAATGACTAGGTGAAACTGCTGAAACAATCCCCGTTATTGAATCTAATCATACATTATTTTATATTTGAGTTTTTTTAACCTTGTTCTAAGATGCATGTTTTCTACAAACTTGAAAATTGTGATTTTTGATTTCACCTGACACACTTTCACTGTGGTATGTGAGTAACTGCTGCTCAATCTGAGCTTTCTTGAGACAGTTATAAGCATCCAGATTGGTGCAACAGCATTACGATGAGTTGAGCAAGTTGGCAGTTTTAAAGCTACATAAACACAATATTGCCATTTACAAAAAACCATCTCTGACAAAAGGTGTTCTTTACCACCCCCTAAAAAATCAGAGCCCAGTACGTCACCAGCAGAAGATACAAAAATCTAACACATTTATTGCCTGTGAAGAGTCCATAAGATTTTAACGATACAGAAAAATGACATTGTAGTTGCGGTTGACAAATTGTTAGAGGAATTGTAAAATAAATTTAGCTTTTCACAACCTATTTTTTGAGCAAATATATTGTCTGTGTGATATTAATGAAGACATTTTGCACAGGTGCAGGTGATGTTGCTGCTGTTGCAGGAATGAGATGGATGTTTTTGTTCCAGTTCACAGCTCTGAGGTTGGAATGCCTTGATGGGTGCAGGAGGGAGGGAGTATTATGGGGAAGTGAGCTTTGCTACTGATTCCTATCTCAACCCCTTTTGGTCTGTAATGCTCACACATACATACACACTCATACCCAGAAAGTGGCCATGCAGTTAACTCAAGCTCAAGTTCATAGTGGTTTAGTTCCAGGAGGCGATGGTGTTAGAGGATGGGAGGGTGAGGGGGTAAGGAGGAGCAGTAATTAAAGAGCTTTTGGAGAGGGGCCCCCATGCTCTGTTAGATGCATTTCACCCCCTCCCCCTTACCCATAATCCCCACAGGAATAAACAAATTGGGCTTTTCAGCCTTCAAGCTGGGTCTAGAGGCTCCTGTAATGGGACACACATAAAGTGTACATGTGCGTGTCTGGCAATGAAGATTGTGCGTGTACGAAATATAAGAGCGTGAACATGTGTTTCTTGGCCATTTATGTGTGTGTATGTGTGTGAGTGTTTCACCGCAAGTGCTGTAATTGGCTAATTGCTCCTAGCTCAGTGGTGAAGTGTGTGGACAACCAAAGAGGCCTCAGCTTCATTTGCTTAATCCACATGTTGAGTATTTGAGACAGATTAGACTGCAATTCCTCTTAAACAGCTGAGTACCCCATAGCTGTTTTCACACAAAGACCTTGAACAAATGTTTACTGACATTCGGACATTGTCTGTGATTATCCTTTTGCACATTTATCAGAAATACTCTGGAGTACACATGACAGAAAAAAAACTGGGCTGTATTTTATACTCCCCTCTAATACAGCTGTTCTGATACAGCATTCTAGTTCTGACAAGACTAAAGGCTACTTCACACCGGATGTGGTTGCAGTGCGGTGCGGACTCAGCAAGTATTAAAAACCATTGATTCCACTCAGAGCCTTCACACCGGCTCTGGTGTGGCTGTGGTGCAGTTGCGGAGCAAAGTTAACTTTTCGCAACAAGACTATTTTTTCCGGACGCCACATGCGGATCTTCAAGTTAAAGACGTGTGCCAGTTAGGAAGTGAAACGCTAGCAGGCAACGTGCATCCGTGCATTTGCTAGGCCCAACAACACAAGACTTAATTAAGCATAACATTAAACTATATAAAAATGAAGTGTGCTTACTCATTGTAGAACAAGCCAAGTGAATAAATAATCCTCAACAAAAGAAAGAGAAGACGAGTCTAGCTTTTGTTTAGCAGCTGCTGTTTATACGCGTACTTGTTATTGTGTGAACCACCGAGATTTGGCTCTCCTGCGGAGGCAAAGTGCCGGAGACGTTCTGCAACAAAACCGCAGCTGGTGTGGGGTACTTTTTTTGCGGCTGCGGTGCGCACTGCATCCGGTGTGAAGTAGCAGTAACATGTTTGTATGTACTGATGAATTTTGAACATGTGTATAGGTACTTTCATCCATTTTCTGACCCACTTCATCCAGTAAAGGTTGTGGGGAGCTGGTACCTATTTCGAGCGAGGGGTGGGCTACACCCTGGACAGGTTGCCAGTCCACCACAGGACTGCATGTAGAAGCAAATAACCATTCTCTCTCACTCACTCACTCACTCTCACACACACACACACACACACACACACACACACACACACACACACACACACACACACACACACACACACACACACACACACACACACACACATACACACACACACACACACACACACACACATACATATTTAGAGTCACCACTTAACCTAACATGCATGTTTTTGGTCTGTGGGAGGAAACCCACGCATCATGCGGGAGTCGAACCTTCTTGCTGCAAGGCAACAGTTATACCAGCTGCGCCACCATGCAGCTGTATAAGTACGTTCTTTCACATTCTGACGTCAGACATTTCTGCTGCTGTAATGTCTCATCTTCCAGTAGAATTATCTGCTCAACATTTTCTTTATACACATTTATAGAAGAACAACAAGAAGCTGGATCTTCTATTTTTTATCTAATACAGATTCCATTGTAACAAACTGGCACGATTCCTAAATGAAATTAGTGGTGAAAACTTCTTCTATACATAATGATCTGCTTTCTGATCACATAAAACAGACAGCTGATTTTGACTTTGCTCAAACCTAACTACTCTTTCATTAATTCATTGATTTACTTTCACAGTTTCATGTGTTTCTCAACATGAATCCTCAGCGACTGCTAATCTAAATCCTATTGCAACTATGCCTTCCGCCTCCAACCGTCTTAATCGGATCAGAAGCGCATGAGCGTGATGTCAAGCAGGCAGATGAAATGAAGAAGAGAGCGAGTATGTGAGTCTTCATCCTGAAGCTTAGATGTGCTGCACATCCTACGTTTGTCTTTCACTTCACGAGAACAATTGACGTTACAGTGTGAAACCGTTTTAAGCTGCTGACCAGCACACACTTTAGATGACCATTGACCAACTCTGAGGTGGGTCTGTGTGTTTTGCTGAGAACGGGGAGATTAACTGAATTCAGGAGGTCTTAATGAGTCTCGCTCACATCTCATTTCACTGGTTTCGTCCCCCCAAAAAAAGGAGAGGGAAAAGACTCCAAGTCCTTTTACCTCTTCTTTCAGTATTTTCTTTCACCTCGAGAGCATTTCGCCATGCAAAGCAGCCAATGATTTACCCAAAGGTCCTTTAATGATTGCAAGCTTTATTTCCTTGGCTTATCTGGAGGTCAATATTGATGTATTTTCTTCTACACAAAAGCAGCTCAGATTGTTGACAGCAGGAGATTTGAGAAGTTTGTGCTCGTCTGTCTGATGGAAATTTGTTGGTTGTTCCTTATACGTAGATTACTGGAAGTGTTTTGTTCCCAAACAAGCTGTAGAGAGACAGCTGCTTTTCTGTCAGCGAAGGTGAAAAACTGCTTCTGAATCACACACCCCTCTGTCTCAAAGCTGCATTTTACCAAAAGATCTCTGGGATACCTTGTGAGAGGAAATGGTAATGGCTTTGAAAGAAATCAAGTTTGTTTACGTCACCAACCTCTTTTTCTTCTGTTTTATCTCCAGCACCTTTCAATGCTCGGCTCCTCCAGATGCTGTTATAGTGAATACATCTGATCTCTTTGCTCACTGTTGAATTATCAAAGGATTGCTTTTGCATCTCATATGTGCTTGGCAACCTCCACATTCCTCCTCTTCATTCACTTCCTCTTTGCTACAAAAAAAGTAGAAAAAAAAATCCCTGGGATGTGGGATGGTGAGGTTGAAGGCTGGAAGTATAAAAGGAGAGGAAGAAAAAAGAAGACTCTTCTCTGATCCTTCTTTAATCAGTCTAGAATATTCAATCATTGGTGATGTGTTTCTCTATGCTGCCAGCTTTCCTCCTCCGTATTCCTTTCTTTCACAGCAAAGTGATTCGTAACTCTTTCTGCACTTGTCTGTTCTTTTTTCTTTTAATTTTACCTCCTAAGTGGGCTGCATCTGTTAATCTGTTGTCTGGAAGATGGGGTGCATCGGAAAAGAAAAGCAAATTTAGCTTTTCATATAATCTGAGTGATGATCATGCTTTGATGGAAAGTTTTCATTGAATCATTTTGAGTTTTTAGAGTGTTAGAATCTCACTTTAATACAAAATTATTTCATATAACCCCATTTACATTCTGAATATTTTCAAGTGTCACTTATTTCTAACCGTCATTGTTGTCACATAAACACAACAAATGGGTGTCAGTTTACTAACGCTGAGTTTGTCTGAACCTTTCAGAAACCTTTGTAGAGAGCCGCCATACAAAATAGTCAATGAATTACCTACAGGTCCTTTAATCATTAAAAGATTTATGTCCTTTTCAGTTCTTCTAAACGACAAAGCTTTGTTTGTGTTGTTAGAAGCGGAAGGGAGGGAAGTAATGTGTTTTTCTTGTCTTTACAAAGAATTTTAATAGTTTAACCCATCAAATGAATATAAGTCATGTTTGACTCACTGATGGGAACAAAGGAGCTTCGTCATGAGTGAGTGTCGTCTCTTTTGGCAGCAGACAGGCCCAGGCAGGCCCAAGATCAGACCTCAGGCAGCATCCTGGCTTTCTTCTTACAGTCCAGAGCCCGTATCGCTCTACCCTCATGGTGTTTATATCCACTTGTGTGTCAAAGTGGCCTAGACAGATGTGATCTCAGCATCGCACTTGAGGAGTGTTTGTTGGTTTTAGGAGACGACATCTAGCAGAGTAAGGGTATGAGGAGAAAGAGGGTAGAAGAAGGAGAAGATGGGATTTAGGACTATAAAGCTGGAGATTTAGGACAGCGAGATGAAGACTTGGCGTTGACAAAGTATCACAAATATCTGATGTTTGTGTGTGTGTGCCAGGAAAACAATTCAATCCATCTCAGCTATCTTTCTGTCACTCCATAGGTCAGAAGACAGACTGTCTCTCAGTCAGACTGTCTCTCAGATGCTGTTATGACTCAGCCAGAAGCAAATTTATCTAAATGAAAGATGTGATGACTGTAAGATGGACATCTCATGCGCTCAAAGTTGACACATTGTCAACCGTAATGTGTTAAAAACTGACCTCATTCTTTTTAGATTCCCATCTTGCAGTGGGAGATCAAGGGAACACATTTAACTTTGCATTAAAAAAAAACAACTCATTTTAGATTTCTCTTTTGCTGTTTCTTAGTTTTTTTCATGAGCACCTCACAGTCTAAAATTTACTACCAGTCATTTATGTCCACTACTTATTTCTCAGTATTGTAACAAATTCTGATGAAGACATTTTTAACAAAAATTGTTAGTTTTATTAATGATAAATAATAACATTGTTTGCCTGAAAAAGACACCAGATTTAAGGTACAGCTGAGTAGAACCAGTCACTAGAACCTTATCTGACAGAGTTTATGATGCTCTGAAGGAGCCATAAATCTCTGCACTGACTTGATTGCATAATTTGAGGATAATTTCTCCACATGAATGTTGCACAGTGGAACTTTAAAGTGTTTGTGTTATTGTCAACTTTCCCATCCCACTGGATTTCCTTTTAGCAACATGTCCCTGTTCATAAATCTTTCTAGTTCCAGTTCCTTGTTTCATAAATTCTGATATGGAGATAATGACTTTGTCATCCTTCGTCTCCAGCAGATTGTTTAAAGAGTGGGTGGGATGATGTGTGTGTGTGTGTGTGTGCAGGAGGGCACCTCATTAGGATTGATGTCTTTATGCTCTGAAATGCCCAGGGCCAAATTAACATTTATTGCGTTACATCCAAATTTTCCTTTATGAGAGTCTAAAATAAGACTTGTATCATTGCAGGGAGATATTAAACAACAGATAATGGCTTGGGACTGGAAAACTCACAAACATGAACAACCTTGATTGTTTTAGGCTTTTTAGTTGGTCAAAGTGGGTTGCTTAAGTGGAAGAATGTGATTATTTTGCAATTCAGTGATTGCAGCGTCTACAAATTTGGATTTGCTGAGCGTTGTATTTCCACCTCCTTATTGTGGTTGATGATCCATTAATGGTTATTATACTGGAACATAATTACTCGTCACCCAAAGGGAAAACATAACTGTATATTAAGTCTAACATGAAGCACCACAGACTGGCGGAAATTATTTGTGCGACATGCATAAAAGGGAAGTTTATTTGGTCCAACAGAGTTGTTATTTCTACATGTAAATAGTTGGAAAGCGTCATTTCATGTTTACCTGCCCTCCTGCAGCCATATAGAATATATCAGCAGCCACATGTAGCCTACAAGCTTATTTAACTTCAGTATTTTCAGAAAGATAACTGGAATCATCTTGTACTACATATATACGTATACTTTAAAATGTTCTAATATCCAAGCGTTATTAAACTAGGGGGATGGATAGTGTGCACCATAGCAACAAAACTAGAGACATGAAGATGGTCTATAATTAGCCTAAGTGAAGCTGTACCTCTCCATCCTACACACATGGGAAAATTGGAAAAAGAAAAAGTAGGTTTATGGTGGGAGTTTGGATTCTGGAGAGCTGTTAATTTACTGAGCAGTCGTCTGTAATTCAGGCAAGAGGAAGATAAAAGCCTTTCATTAAATAAGGAAGAAGTTTGCATTTCTAACACCTCACTGTAAAAATAATCTATTATTCTGTGTGCTGCAAAAATGGTACCACTGAAGTTGTTGGATATCACGCTCTGGTATGTACTGAGGACCTGTTTGAGAGTGAAACTGTTTGGTGAAACAGTAAGTTGTTCTGTACAAACTCTTTTTAGATGAAAACTCATGAGACTCCTAGTAAAAATAAAAACTTGATTAAAGGAGTGACTAAAGGAGTTATGTGAAGCCATGCAAGAAAATGCAAGATGACCCTCCCTCTTGTCCTGGGAGTGTTGCGCCAAGAGGAAAAGCTTTTTTGCTCTGTTTGAGGGTGATGCTTGTCAAGGTAAAAAGTCCCCCCTGGGATTTGAAGCTCAGAATGGTTTCTTGATAGTGGATTTATAATGCATTCATTCCCCAGGAGGAGTAACAACATCTTTAGTGGGGCCGAGGCTGGCAAGAGGTGTGCTGTGGCACCCCTGAGGAGAATTTGGCCCTCCTCGACTGTTCTGTAAGCATTTGACAGGTGAAATAGTGTGGGAACGGTGGGGAGTGTAGCTTTAAAATGCTTTTTGTTGCGCTTGTCAGGGATGTGGAGGTACTGCGTGAATGCTCAATAGCTCTGTAGGAGCCACTGGTGAATGGTTGAGGAAAATGGCTTCCTGAGAGTGCTGGGCAGATTGTTGCTGAGGCTCCTTTGGTGTGGAATCTGTCCACATGTCTTTTACTTCAAGTGATAACTCCCACACAAGGTTTTAGTTTCTAGTTTTTGACTAATTAGCCTGACTTACGGACTGCCTGTTTGTCAGCCTGAACCAGTTGGTTGCTATATGAATTGATGGGCCTCGTGGTACACCAAAGCCCAGCTTGCTCTCAAACATCCTCTGCCTGGGTCAAAGAAACATGATATAGAGTTTATTGTATTCGCACAAAGCTGTCACGCTACACACATAAATTCTTTTTGTTTTCGCCTTTGTCAACCATTCAATATGGAAATGTTGCGTGGGGTACACTAAATCACCCCCAGCTGTAATTTTGACCCTGACAAATATGCTATTAATCAAACTAATAATTGCTTTGTTCACCCATTCACTGATCCAGGCTCCTTCACGCAGGAAAGACCCAGCAGGGCCTTTTTCAAATGTAAAAAACTGTTTTTGGGTGAGACATGGTGATGGAGGGTGAGTCCCTCATGTTTTGACGATAAGGGTAATAGGAGGGTCAAATAGGGTCCTGAGAACCCTAAAAAATGCAGGTCGCTTTCTGCTTTGCGTCTTGATTCGGAATGTTTGTCTCATTGTTTTCTAAAAGAAAGACGAGAAACGTTGAGACAAAGCAAAACTGATGGAAAACTTGGCACAGATTTCTTGGTAAAGATGAGGAAAAGTAGTTTAGATGTAAACGGAAATGGCTGCTGATGGACAGTATTGGATGGGTGAAAGAATGTAGGTTTTACAGGAATAGCCTGTGGTTGATTTGTGGAATGGGGAAAGTGAGGCAGAGTGAAGCAGGGAGAGGGATTGTTCAGAGCCAGTGCCTGGCGAGGGCCATTGTTCATCCTTCCCTTTTGAGCTCAAGGAGACAGGAGAGTTTCACACGCCACTCGCAGGCATCCCGCTGGGCAACCCCGGAAGGGGGCTATTGCAGCCGGTAAAGAAGGCCTGGCCATAGGGATAAATTACTCTGAATGGAGGGGTCTGTGTTTGCCGTTTTCTCCTCTTTTTCTAAAAGGAGCCAGAGAGGGAAAGAATTCAACCCCAACCACAGGTTGTCCGCTTCGTTTCTGGAAAGCTCTGCCTTCCAAGTCACCAATTTAACATCTCTCCACCCCCACCGCCCTGAAAAACTACTCCCACCATCTCTGGAATGCTCCAGGGTTTTGTTGTCATGTAGGGACTGGGGTGGGTCTACTGAGGTTTCATAACTTCAAGATGTGAAAGAGACACAAAATAAATCAAAGCAAACTAATCCATTGTCTTTATTGATGTTGCCCAACCACTGTTGAATAAAATGTTTACATATTTCACTGCTCAGACTCTGTTTGCTCTAGATTTAAAGCATTTTCACCTTAAAACTGAAAGTAGGTGTCCAATATTCACATTTCTGATATAAAAACCTAAAACTTGTAAATGTGTTGGTCATTCAGTTCTACTACATGATAATTGATTGTACCGTTCTTGACCTCTATGACTTATAATTTCATACCTTTTCTAAATTGCGTTTCTGTACTTGTGTATCTTCAAGCACCCTTTCGTTGTTATTAGCTGACTTTAATGTTTGACTAATGCAGAAAGCAGAGATGTTAATATTGTGAGACTGGCACATTCTCATTCAGACCTCTGAAATTTACAAGCTCAGTTTTTGTCCCAAAATTCCACATGTTAATATCATTGAGCGTGTTGTGGGAACCAGAGGAGGTTAAAGCGGAGCCCCCCCATACTGTGCCAGTTTATAACTGGATATTACAGAGAATGGCTGTTCACCTCATCCAGTCAAACCCATAAAGTGAGTTACAGCTTGCCTGCATGGAATCTCCTCTCATTACACTCTGACTTCACATTCACAGACATGGACTAAATTGAGCTGCTAATACTGATCTGGCATGAGGACATTTCAGAACCATTGTTCTTGTTTATGCTCAGGATTGTTTAGTTGCTGATTTGGTGTCTCGTAAATTTTAAATGATTGCATTGACAGATGACAAAAGAGCACAGTCGTATTACATTTCTCATTTATAGAGTTGACCTGACATTTGTGACAAAGCCAAATAATAAAATGTATAATTTGTGAGTGTTTGGGGTGTAGTCCACAAGATCGAGGCCAAACATTTTGACTCAAACAAGTTGTGCTTGTGAAATCCTTACAAGATTTTACTCCCTTGGACTGAATTTTATTGCAAAAAGATGCAAAAAATGTTCAATTCACCAGCAGTCTCTCTACTTCTGATTCAGACAATGTTGAGTTCCTGTTGGTTAAGCTCGAGCTGAGTAATGTTCACTCCTTTTACAGGAGAAGAACATGGTTTTGATTTGCAGTGGTGGTGTTTTAGTTTGGGCTCAGAGATGTTTGCATTCCTTTTGGTTTTTAAAAAAAGTATTATTGTATTAAAGTTCAGTTGAGAGTAGTTATGTATCAATCACAGCCAGATGTCAACTCTGATCTTCAGTTTCTGTCCCAGTTGTACTTTAGGAGGTCTTGATTTTATTTATTTTTTACTTTAATCATGAAACAATTTCTTTCTTTCTTTTTTCTGATGTTGTTTTACTAGTTTCACAGCTTGGTGCAAATCACACTTCAGTTTTTCATCTGTGAAAGAAAACAACCCTCAAACATTGTTATTATCAACAATATTCTGTTTGATGGCTTGTTTTACTACTCACTCATATGGCTGGTGTTTGAGTTTGTTTCTGACACCAGTGGTCCCAGGCCTTTAGTCACTTAAAGACCCAATGGCTCCAACTCAACAGTAATTGAATATTTACATTTTATCTAAGTGTCTAGAGCTGAGATGTTAAAACAAACTGGACCATGTAGACCTATTCCCAAAAACGGCACAACATGTAAATGTTCACCAAACAAAGTGTTTTTTTTTTTTTTCACATTTGATCTCATGAATAATCACCTGTTCTTGGGGAATAAACTTTGGTTATATTTGCAGTATAAAATACAACATACTCGATTGGAAAAAAGTCCAGAGGATTAAACATTTCTCATTAACATTAAAAAATATGTTTTCTGACTTTTTTCTTGATGTTTTCCTTCTGTTTGTCATCTGTTACTCTCTATTACAGCCATGCATTTTATACCTGCGTCCCGCTGACACCATACAAATAATTTATTAATGTGTTTTAACATTTTATAGACAAAACTAATGTACATTTCTTATTGAAAAACACTCCAAAAGTTTGTTTTCCAGTTGCTTCATTATTGGATGAAAAGCCAGTTATTGATTTGTTTAAATAAAACAGTTTTCTCCTATAGAAATCATAGAATCAAATCTTTGTGGAGTAATTTGAAAGTCAAGTATTTTTCATAACTAGATGACAGAGCTCTGAACCTATTTGACTGGAACCCCTAGAAGAGGTCTTGGCTGGTGGAATTTGGGGTCCAATGTGAGGCTGGTGGAAAGTTGTGTATGTGTGTATTTTCTGTGTGTGTGTGTGTGTGTGTGTGTGTGTGTGTGTGTGTGTGTGTGTGTGTGTGTGTGTGTGTGTGTGTGTGTGTGTGGAGAGAGTCGATTGGCCAAAAAGTCAATCTGTGGATTAGAGGGAGCTTGGACACCAAGTGCTCACTCAGCACATTACCCAGCATGTCTAGTGTTCAGAGGCAGAGCTCTGAGCTCTGCTGTGTTTACATTGTCAGGCTTGACCCACGCATGCATGCACATCGACACACAATCACCCACATGTCCGTACTAAAACCAATATATGGCTTCATGCTTCAAATGTCTTCACAAATCTGCTGTGACACCCTTGAATCTGTAACTATATGAGTCTGAAGCATGAATAAAAACTTCAGTGCTGCAGTTTCAAATTCAGCTATTGTCAGTCTTTTTCTCCAGACATCATCCCTTTCATCTCCGTGGTATACTTCAAGCTGCTGCTTCAGCAGCTATTAAACTAATAAGCTAAACTTGCATGTTCTTTGTTTATTTTTGCACAACTCGACTAACTTTCAGACTCCATGGAAGGCGTTTTATGAAAACTCTCGAGTCCTGTAACTCAGGCCTTTGATAGTAAATATGCAGCCTTTATTATCAACCTAAAAACTGCTCATCTAGTTTCTCTTCCAATTTTTAAAGCCTCGATAAACTTCAGTTCAACACACAAGGCAGAACTCTTGATAGTTGTATGTTTTTGTGTGTTTTTTTGTTTGATTCAAATACATATTTCTTTGTAAATATTAATGTTGTACAACACTCATATGGAGTTCCAGAGAAGTACAGCAGGCTGCTTCCAGAGTCATCCCAAAAGGCTGACAGGAGGGGAAAATGAAATGCTGTAGTAGCACATGCTTGCCCCTCTCCCTCCTTTACCCCGCTGTACAAACATTTCTGGACGCTGCAGCTTTGCACTTTGTAAATTCTTTTTTCGTACATGTGTCCCTGTGCTCGTTTCTGGCCCTTGTGCTTGTCCAGCAGCCATCCGCTCATCCCTGGCCAACTCTGAGTTATCTTTGAAGTGACTTCAGAGGGACTGCTGCCCTGGCCGTGGATGAAACGTGTGTGTACTGCATTCAACTTTGTGTACAGCTCCCTTTTTGTGGGTCTTTAATTTCTAACCCAAAGCAGCAAGATGATGATACATCACCATGTCTGTAATTACGTTGTTTTGGTTTATTTCAAACAAATAAAAGAAAGCATCTTCCCACATGCCGCGAAGTATCTAATAGGCGATGACTTGGCTTTTTTGTTTTTCCTCAAATTTTTTTTTGCACATGCATTATTTTGCTCAAAATAAACACTACAAAGCAGCAGACAGCAATGTGGGTCTGCCTCCAATTAGTTTGCAGAAAAGTTAACATGATTTGTCTTTAATGACAAGCCAACAACAAACGCACACATGCATGCTCATCTTCTCTCACTGAGTTATAAAAAAAGTGATTGAGTGCTGCGGTGTGATAAGGCTGGAGTTTTAATGAAAGTCCAAGATGAGCAGGCGTGAAAAGAACCCTGCTGCTGGGCTGACTGCTTCACATATCAGGCGCTCCCTTGTGTTTTGTGCACTACTGAGCAAACCAGGAGGATGAGATTGTCATGGTGGGGCTGCTCGGGAAGGTTTTTTTATCACTGCTTTGAAGATTTAACTTTGTTTACATACTTTCCAAGTGATTCCCCCCCCCCCTGTGCTCAAAAAGTCTTTCCTGCATCTGCTCATGTGTTTTTTCTTTTACTCCACGCTGCCTCTTTCCCAGCCGTGCTCTGCATGTGTTGCTGTGGTTACCAGCTTGCCACATCAGGACAGCTTAACCTCCACTGGCTAATAAGTAGGTGGGGATGAGCAGATAGGGAAGGGAGGGTGGGGGGTGAGGGGACTGGCTGGAATGATGAGCTGTTTAGCAGCTTGAAGTCAGGTCAGTGAAACCCACAGCCATCATGACCGCAAGGAATTTACTGACTGAGTTCTCTGGATGGTGGAAGTAGCTTATAGCTTCCATATGTTGTAACGTAGTTTCTGTATATAAATGAATCAAAGTCTTGGACCTCTAGCACATACTCACCAAAGCATCACTAATAATTGTCTATTCTGTAATACCGATGGTGTTAGAAAGTGAGAAACGTATTACACATCTCCACCAACTTACTATGGAGCATTTCTGCATATTGATGTTAGTTGTTTTAGTTTCATAAACTTTTTATGATTAGTGTTGACAGACAGGTCTCTGCAGCAGTTTTCAAATCAAACAAGCCTGAGCCTTTCCGTTCACCTGCTCTGGATCAAACATTAAACTAAAATCCCCCGGGCTTGTTAGCGACTAGTTGGAGACAACCCTTTATTGTGACAGTTGTGCGATTGTTGTGCAGATTTATCGGTTGCAATTTAGCAAGAAAATTGTGTCTTTATGTTTAAATTTGTTTAGTTTTCCCCTTATTGTTAATAATTAACAAAGAAAAATGAAGAAAAGTCTGTTTTTCCAAACTTCTAACACGTAGAATCTAAATTAAAAAAAGACTGATGATTGTGCGAGAATTTTGGGAGAAGGCAAATGTTTTGGGAACTATTTTGTGATGCCCCATGAGCCTTTAGTGGTGAGTAATGTGGGGCATTGAGCAGTTCAAAGCAACGAAAAAGTGAACATTGATGTTTAAATTCAGGTGCTGGTCAATTCAACTCAAAAGGGTTTGTTTCTTATTTGGAGAAAAGGGAAAACAAAAGTAGTTTTTACAGCTTTTCATTTTTTCTGTTTTTGATGGAACTTTATATTTCCTATAGAAAACATCTGCTTTTAACTCTCAAACAGCTCTTATACAGATTTTTGACCCACAATATTGACATAAACCTTGTTTATTGAGTTGTTTTTTCGTGTTATTAGTCCAATTTTTTTAGATGCCTGTTTGAAAAGAACAAACTTTGTTTTTGCTTTTCGAGTTTGTTTTTGATTCTCAATATTGCTGAACTTTCAACTCAGAAATAGCCTTTTAAACACTTTTAAGGGGGAAAAATATGTTTTAAAAAACCCCTAAAAAACAGGTCCTAAATGCTGCTGAATCAGCAATACGGTCCTATTGACTTATTCCTTAATAAGTTGATGTTTTTTCCTTTTGCCCTCTTTATAGATCTGCCAGATCTGAAGAAATATTTTCTCTCCAAGTTAAATGTTTTTGAAAAGACAAGGGTTTCTGTAATCTTATCAGCAGATAAGTCAGCAAATATAGTGTAAGTAATCGTCATGTTGTATGGGTCACTAATTATGTTTGTCGACAGAGTAAAGCATTTTAACTACTCAGCTTTACCTTCTTATTGCCCTAGGAGAGCCAACACATTTTTGAGCTCCACATGCACATTGTGAGTCCTGAGTGACAATAATTGCAGGTGAGCAGCCTTCCCCTAAACACGGTCACTCATCCGTTTCGTTTTGTCAGCAACCTCACGCTGTGAGAAGTGATGGATGCTGAACACTGTTGCCTGACGGAGATGTGGGAGGCCAGTTGTGTCCATTCTCGGTGTTCAGCGCTGCGCGACGCTACGCTGTGCAGCTGAATGCAGCTGGTTTTGGACAGTTTGGGCTGAGCAGTTGCTGCCTTGCTGAGTTGCAGCTGTCTCTCACTGAAGTTACACATTTACAGCTCAATATTGTCAACAGAGGGGAGGCAAGAAGACACCAAACTTGACAAAAGGCTTGCCCCTCACACAGAAAATTCCTGCTATCACCCTTTTCCTGGTATTTTGATCAACTGTAAGAAAAATGCAGCTCTGACCCTCCAGGTAGACTCCCGGGAGGTCCGTGCCTAATTAACCGACAGCCTTTTGACGTCTTTCAAAGCGTTTGGCCACCCGCACTTCAGGCTGGGTTACATTGTGTGTCTTGGCCTCACTTCTCTGTCCTAAAATGTTCACACTTGTTTTTTAACTATTTAACTGGAGCAAATGGTGACCTGATGGAACGAAGCTGGTTGGATCTCCTACATCGTGGTACCTCCTGGTTGGATTTGGTTGGCGGACACAGGCTCGTTGTGAAGGTGGGTCAGGTTTAGGTGTGGTGTCGGTTTGGGTTTGTGGGATCAACGGGGTGTTTACCTTCAGGAGACCACCTGTCTTGTTCCCCAGCAGGCCTGTGTGGACGGTTTTAGACATCTAACCAGCAGTGAATGATCTTTGGTGGTCTTTGCTGTCTTTTTCTCTACTGGAATTTTTTTTGGACCAAAAGCACACCAGCTAGGCTCAACACAACACTCGGTGTCCTATAGTGCAGTCTCAGTATGAAACTGATCACTTTGGCTTCAAATAGTTTTTTATTTAGCAATATTTGACAACAAAATAACTTCCTAACCTTTTCTAGTGGTGAATTTAAAATAATATTTTGATTATCAGGTTATTCTGCTGATAGTTCCAGGAGGAAACCCAGACACTCCTCTCCCCAGCTCCTCCTGGGGGTTACCAAGGTCTTCCCAGAGCAGAGGATATGCAAACCCTCCAGTGAGTTCTAGGTCTGTCTGCCCTGGAGTCTCCTCTCTGTGCGACATGCCCAGAAAACCTCCAGAGGGAGGATGATGGAGCTCCTGACCTTAGCTTGAAGGCTGAGTCCGAGCACCCATGGTGGAAGCCCACTTCAGCTTCTTCCGTCCAGCCAGGATCTTGATTTTTTTGGTAATGATCTGAATTTTAAGACCAGTGGTGAGGATTGGATTGTAGATGGACCAGAACATCAGCTCAGCTCCTTCGTTCCCATGGCAGACTGGAGTAATGACCTCATTACTGATGATGAAGCCCCAGTCTGTTGGTACATCTGGATACTGGAACTTCTACGTAAAGGAGCATTCTTCTGGCTTAGATCATATGTTTTCAGATAATTTGAGCCAACATCTAGAAATTAAAATCTTAGTTTGATCATTTGTATATTTACATGAAGGCTTTTCTAGGCTGATGTGTTTCTATACTCAAAAAACAGTGAATGCTGTTTACCACGAATAACTAATCCACTTGCAGAAACATGTTTAATTGGAGTACAAGACTGATGGGAAAAACTGTCATCATAATAGTTATTAAATTATCAATTTTTTTTACTGAATCATTTAAAAAGAAGTCATCAATACTAGGTGGATTTGTTAGAGAAGTGCACTTGCACTGAGAGAGATATTATAACACTTTCTTTAACAATTATCTTTCACACTAATTTTAATGCATCAAACACCTTTAATGAAGCTCCTTTTTGTCAGACGCTCTGTCCTCTTTTCCAATTAAAGCAAAACTTGAGCAGAGATTTTACACAATGTTGTAAAAAAATTATTTTACTTAAAAACTACTTTGTTTCACAAGACAAGGAAAGTGTGAGAGGCACATAGTATCCATTTAGAAATCAGTAATTGAGGAGGCTGGTGCTTGGAGAGAAGATGGGGCCCAACTGTCCAGGCCATCGGGGAGGAGGGGGTGGAGCAGCAGAGTTTAACTCGAGGCTTGTTGTGTTTACCTTCTCAACCAAATGATTCTTGTCAGCATTTTTACATTTTGCTGTGCATGCAAAGACTGCATATCTCTCACCAGCAACTAATTTTGTGCTCTATAAATAAATTATTAAAGAAACTCCTTCATCTCTAGCATTACTTACAGATCAGTTATTTGAAAAATAGCCAATTTAGTTTTTTTATTTTTGTTATAGGTTAAAAACAGCTGTAGCAAGGAGAATATGGTTTAGTTTGGCCTAAAGTTGCATGCAAGTTCTGTGAAGTGATCATTATTCTCAGGCACGTTGTACTTTCAGTGCTAAAACAATGGCAAATATAGATTCAGATAAACATCTAATTTAGAAAAAAACTGAATTCCTCAACCTGAGATTGTTCCTGTTGCACCTCAAGAGTTTTAAAAATTGACTATAAAGTTTATTTTCTTCTGACTCATTTTTAAGTAAAAGAAATCAACATATCAGTGGACATCTGAAATGTCTATGTTCATGCTCCACATGAATTGCATGCTCTCATACTTCAAAGTGACCCTCTGTCTGTAGCGAACAGTCGTGCATGTGATCGGTTATCAGCGAGATGCATCAGAGCCTTGTCACGCTGGTGCTTTCCAAAGGCGCTGGACTGCCAGGCCTGGCTGCTGCATAGTCAGTGTGGATATTTGACTGCAGACTTGTATAACAATCTACTCTCTTTGCTTTTTCGATAGGTTCTTGCTTTCTGCATACAGTAACAGAGATAATAGCTTGTCTGTCTGGTTCTGGCACACTGTCATGCTTTCCTAAGCTAACATTTTGTGTGTGCGCTTTCTCTTGTTATTATCAGTTGTGTCAGTTAGCATCCAGATTGTTTTGCTTTTTGTGAAAATTTTCAAGTTGTGATTATTGTTGCTGATGGGGATACAGGAGAACTATAAGCTCAGTTTGTTTTTTGTCTAGTAGTGTTCACTCTACAGGACAATAAATATATTTAGGTGAATTATTATTATTATTAGTTTTATCAGAAGACAAATGTACCGTATTTGCCCGAATATAGGACGACCCCGATTATAAGACGACCCCCCCTTTTCAAGACTAATCTTCAGAAAAAAAGACTAAATTCACTTTTTAAAGAAACAATTTTTATTGAAATTTTGAGAAAATAATTTAACTAATGCTACTAATAATGACAGACTGCTTTAATATTTGCTTATTAACAGTGGTGCACACAACTAGTCCACCAGTCCACCGTACTGATCTCTCTGCCCGAACCCACCTTTGCTGACAGGAGCTTTCACGGTCAGATTGTGCAACTTCGCGATCATCAGACACTGATGAACTTCACATCCAGTTGTGGAGCTGAGATGGAGTTTTCATGTAGGGGAAGCTTGTTTACACACACACACACACACACGCTGCTGCGGCAAAATGCACAGACACACACACACACACACACAGCTGCGCCATGAACGAACAGACACACAAACCGGCTGCTGTGCCATGATCGCGCACACACACACACAAACCTGCTGTTGCGCCATGATCGTGCAGACACACACAAACCCACTGTTGTGCCATGATTGCGTGCACACACAAACCCACTGTTGTGCCACGATCGCGCGCACACACAAACCCACTGTTACGCCATGATCGCACACACACACAAACCCGCTGTTGCGCAATTATTGCGCAGACACACACACAAACCTGCTGTTGCGCCATGATCGCGCGCACACACAAACCCACTGTTACGCCATGATCGCGCGCACACACAAACCCACTGTTACGCCATGATCGCGCGCACACACAAACCCACTGTTACGCCATGATTGCGCGCACACACAAACCCGCTGTTGCGCAATTATTGCGCAGACACACACACAAACCCGCTGTATGTGTGAGGGAGTGTGTGTGTGTGTGTGTGTGTGTGTGTGTGTGTGTGTGTGTGTGTGTGTGTGTGTCGGGTGCATATAAAGAACGGTGAGACGGATGAGGTTCTGAGGGAGAATGCGTGTGTGAATCGAGTGAGCGACGCGAGTCCTCACCTGTACAGTCTGCTGCTGAAAACACCTGCTGGCTCTGGACATTTTCTGGACATTTTAATCCTCAGTACTAGTAAACCTGTAACTTTGAACTAGGCCAGGCCCGGACCTCTGGAACCGCTCGCGGTCTGAGCTGCTTCCTGCCGCTTTGACCAAAAAGCCTGCGCCCTCCGCCGGAAAAACTAGGGCGCGATAATAAGATGACCCCCCCTTTTTCAAATTATTTTCAATGAAAAAAACCTCGTCCTATATGCGGGCAAATACGGTATTTCTTCTTGTTTGCAATAATACAGTTTATTAGGTAAACCTTTTACTGGGTTGGACCCCTTTGCCTTTAGAACTGCCTTAATTATTCATGCCATAGAGTCAACAAGGTGTTGGAGACATTCATGACAGCATCGCACAGTTGCTGCAGATTTGTCGGCTGCACATCCATGATGTGAATCTCCTGTTCCACCATGTCTCAAAGGTTTGGGACTGAAATGAGATCTGGTACCTATATGTATAACTCTGAGAGAAAATAACAAAGTACTAAACGTTTTTAACCAAAAAACATTGTTTTATGGCATATTTATGCTTTTATTATCATTATTTAATGCTTACTTCAGGAACTTTCTGTTATCTGTCTTCCCCCTCACACACCTCTTGATGCAGCAGAAGCTGCAAACTTGGGTCTGCTTTTTTTTTTTTCTTTTCAGTCGGAGACTTTTCACGCTGCCGCTTGCAAGTTAATTCACGATGAATTGCATTGACTAATTGCTGGTATTCCTGTTTTTCGCGGCACAAATCTTATTGCCTATTGCATTTTGCTCTGTTACCTTTTACCTTTCCAAAATGCAGCCAAACTTTATATTTTTTCGGCATTTTCAACCCGGAAGTCGCCTAGCGTGTTTTCAGTAACGGGGTATGATGAACTTATCAACACCAGTAACAGAGAAATGTACTGTCATTGCAGATTTATTTAATTTTATTGTTGCTTTTGCTGAAAATGTTGAAATTTTGAAGTGTTTTTTGCAGATTTTCCTCAGATGGGACCCTGTATTATTAATACAATGAATTTGCTGATTTTCAAACAGTTTGAGTTAAACTGTTTTAGAGTCTTTTATGGAAGTGTGCAGTCTGGTGTGGTGTGGTTGGTGGCTTGCAGCTAAACTCTGGAAGTCTTCTTGGCTCTGGTCAGAGCGAGTGACCTCTGCTTTTTAAAGCATGTTTGACAAATGGAAATCCTGTGATGTGGCTTTACGTTGACAAGACTTCTGCTTCAACTCACAGACTTTAATTTAGCACTGTGAACCCATGAAACACACACACACACACACACACACACACACACACACACACACACACACACACACACACACACACACACACACACACACACACACACACAGAGCAGCACTTACAACTCAGCAGTATGAGTTACACACACTGGACTGAGGAGGATCAGGAATCTGTCAGAGGCTTCAGTAGTGTGTCTGTGATTGTCCTGTCTTGTCTCTCAGAGGGTGAACGACACGCCCCTGGGCTCCGAGGACTGGAGGAATTATAGACTGAGTTAGAAAATTAGAAAGACGAGTTTAAAGACAGGAAAACTCCGATGACGTCATCCCTGTTTTCCTCCCATTAGCTGGGAGTTCTGGAAACAAGAAATAGGGGGGAAAGTGGGGAAGAGGAGAAAAGAAGGGAGGCAGCTTAGGGGGAAATGTGAAGAGAGGATTGTGGAAAGACAAGAAAGAGAGGGAGAGAGGGAAATGAAAAGAAAGAGGCCATTAATTTAGTGCTGTGGGAGGGATCTGAAGGTTACTGCTCTCCCTGCCAGGCCCTCCTGGGTTGACTGATGCCTTTGTGAGGAGGCCAGGAACCACACACACATGCGCACATATATATTTACACACACACACAGACACTCCAAGAAACTTTGGGTTGTGGCAGGCCCGTTTTAACAGAAGTGACGCACCAACATACACATGGTCATTAATGGCCGTCAAAGTGAGTGCATAATGGGAAATCTTTATTTATTCCTTTCTTCTGGTTTTTCTTTACTGTGAAATAAAATCAAAATGTTTTTGTTGTTGTTGCTGTAGTTGAGCATCAGGCGACTGGATTTATAGTCAGATTTTTCTTTGTATGTTTTATGGGAAATAAAAAAAGATTGTTTTTGTACACATAAACTCATGACGTATAATAAAAGTGTATAACAGTGATTGTTATTCATGGAAATAAAGTTCCACATATATTTTATATACTTTAATTGAAAACGTTGCAAAAATTGCTTGAAGCTGCTTTTCATACAATTTATAATTGAGCCTTCTTTCATGAACAGACATATTTTTCAAATCAGCAAACAAACCCAACAAAACTCGGGTATATTTTGCGTTTAGGCTGCGTTACAGATGACCGGGGTTATTTTGCCACAGTCCTTAAAAGTAAAAGTGTAATTTTGGCTTTGATTTGCTTTAAAAAAGTTTTTTTAAACACATATTTTTAAGAAGATAAAAGTGCCGACTTCATTCATCTTATTGACAGTGGAACCCACAAAAAAAGCACATTGTTTTCATCTGTCTTTCACTTTATTCTCCAACCAACAAATTAAGGGAAATTGGTTAAGTAGTGAAAACATTTCCGATGATGATTCTTATGTTTTGAATATAACTCGAAGATATTTTTTCTTAATTAACCTACCAGCCAGAAATTAATGTATTTTATTCAGTGTAGGGTCCCGGATAAGTTTACTGCTGCAGTGGAAATTTAATAAAGAATCACCTTCTCCTTAATCTCCTTAATCTGTGCATTCTGTATGTCTGATAAACTGCACATCCCTGATTGCCTCTAACCTCCTCTTCCTCTGTGTGTTTGCAGGTGTTCAGGGCAGCGCCGACTGTTCATGTGGGAGGAATCACTTCACGTGTGCGGTCAGTGCGTTTGGGGAGTGTACCTGCATTCCTGCACAGTGGCAGTGTGACGGAGACAACGACTGTGGAGACCACAGCGACGAGGACGGATGCAGTGAGTTTCTGTTTGTGTTAAAAACCTTTGTCTCCTTCTGCTTCCCCATTTAATGCTTTGACTTGGATCTTGAGAGTAAAACTTTAACAAAATTCACTTTGAGTTCTCAAACTTAAAAACATCAGTGCTATTTTAGCAAGGGCTCTATGAAATCCATTTGTTCCCCCAAATTCATAGTTATATTTCTGAATTTCTTGTTATATGATTTTTACCAATTTTTTTAAACCTAAAAAGTGCCTCATTTATGGTAATTTAATAAACATTTACCAGTTCAAAAAAATCTTATGAACATTGACAGATTAAAAAAACTTTAAAGTGTTGCAGCTCAACATAACATTTAGTTTTCTTGCAGTTTTGGTCTATTGCACACTGACAAAACTCCCTGAACAGTGGTTCTCCCAAATCATAGACATTGTTTGGCTATTGTTTGGTTATAAACTTTGTGGTCAGTGTTGAATGTGATGGCTGTGAGCAGCCTTCAGCTCATTGTATTGTGTCTTCTCCCATCACTCAAGACACACAGGAGGCTGCAGCAGCCAAATTATGTGCACATTCATTGTAAATATCATTGTAAAGTATAAGTAACACATAGATTGTTAAAAACATCTAAGATTTGCCAGTACATTTTGGCAGTAAATTATATTTTTAGTGTTCGATTCTGTCCATGTTTTCTGCTTTGGGGAAATGTGATAGTGTTACATTGGAAAAAATAAATCACTTGTACAAATCTATATTTTTACACCATAAATTCAGCATACGAGTTATAAAACTTACTTCAAAAATATCAGTGGCTTTCTAGCTAAAACTAACCATTTTATCATTAGTTACTACCTAGAGTACAAGGTAGTAGGCTACAATAACACAAAGAGATGATGTCATACTTTATCCACCAAAATGCAGCAGTACATAAAAATTCTTAGGACTTGAAGTTTGCATTGTTTTTTGCCCAAAATGTTGCGATGAGTATGTAGGGGTGAGCATTATAACCTCTTATTATATGATGGTATCTCAAATGTATTTAAGGTTAGAATGCAGCTTGCAGGTAGCAGCATTTATTTGCGCAAACAAATAGTGAATTTTCCATCATTTGTTTTCGATGATCTGCTGTGCAGGATGACGGTGTGAATACTTACATCTTGCAACAGCAGAGTTGTTGAGGTCAGGTTTTCTTGGAAATCTTCAGCTAAAGTCTAACAAAACTACCTTTTAAATTGCAACTCTTCAGCAACCTGCAAAACATTGCCACCTAATAAAATTGATGTGCTACTCTAAAATAAAAATGATCAATGCAAGAAAATCATCTCTCAAAATATAAACAATACAGTTTGATTTAGGAAAATTGAATTTGCTAATAATTGTTTGGGGACTTTAAGCAAATCAGCATTGTCCCTTTATATATTATGCCCTTTGAGCAAGGCATTAAACCATCACCACACAGCCAAGGCTCTGGGTATTCTTCTCATTGGTGTGACTTTGCCTTCCTGACTTGTGAAATCTGTTATAAATATGAAAGTGTGCTGTTTTTCTCCATAAAAAGTTAGAAAAAACCCCAGTAATTGAGCTCCTGTTGATCCCGTTGCTACCCAGTGAAACAGTGAATGGCTCTTTGGTCAGGAGGGGAGATATTTCTCAGTGAGGTTCTCTCCATGGTGTATGACCCAAGCACAAAAAATGCTTGAGTGACTTTTGGCATCAGATGAATTTAGCCTGGAGGTTAGTCTTGGCAGCCGAGGCAGACTGGAGTATTTTCCTGCAGAGCATGTCAGTTTGTCAAGTGGAAGAGATGTTCGCTGCTCTCCTTTTGCACTCCTGTGTATCGATGGGAAGCATCAATGTGAAGGTCTTTATTCTCCTGGCTGCTCACTCTTTGAGCGAAGAGGCAGATGCTGCCCTTTTGTTAGGTGCTTCCTCAATCTCTTTTAGAGGCGTGTGTGTGTGTGTGTGTATGTGTGTGTTCTTTCTCCATCACTCTTCTTCTGTCATATTAAGCTCTTTAGGGGTTGGGAGAGGGAATGCAAAGTGTTATTGATCTCCAGCTAGTTGAATGTTTAGTGAGTCAGATTGCCACATATTGATCTGCGGTATGTTACTTATTTAAAGAGACACATGGAAGCAGCTGACAGATATCAGAGCGTCTAGCTAGACCTTCCTAATCCATTAGTACTGTATGATCGATTCTCTCCTTTATCACTCTGTGGTTGGACGATCGCTCTCGTAGACACGCTCCATTCAATCTTGTACCCGCAGTGCTCCTGTGGAGGGGATCTATTCTATTTAAATGGCCAGCCACTGTAAACGTTGCTACACAAATGGAATATCCTGCTGCTGCATCATTTCTCACTGCAAACTGCTCATCGGAGATGAATTTAGTTTAGCTGTTTCTTTGATTAATGTGTGCTTAAATAACTAGAAAATATAGAAAAAAGGAAGTTAATTATATCGGTTTTATAACCGTCATGAGCTGGAGCTGTTTGTAGATTTTTTATTTTTTCCATTACATTTAACTGAATTTAATTCTGTTTAAGGTAATGTATTAAACCTTAACCAATAAGCTGATTGAAACAGTTAAAAGGTTTTAGATGTTTATGCTTAATATACGTACTTGAGAAGAAAAACAAGTCGTGTTAGCGATGGGAAAATAGTCAAACAAGAAAATAAAGATGGATTTGACGTGTCCCAGAACAGGTGTGTCCAAGTTGTGGCCCAAGGGCCATTTGTGGCCCTCATAGTGATTTAGTGTGACCCATGACTGATATTCAGGAACAGTATCATTTACCACACAATTAAATCAGATGGACGCTTTTTAGGGATAGGTTCTAAAGTAAGTCCTAACAAAAACAAAAAAGTGCTAACAAAAAGAAAACTTCTTAAAATAATATATAATAATATAGTGAATAGTGGACCACAAACCTCCATTGACCTTTACTAAAAAGGTAGACTTATATAGACCATTCATTTACAGTATATTCATAATTTTTTCAAGGTGTTACTGTAATGATAATGTTTTCTATCTTTAAATATGTTCAAATCTATGTTCTACAAAAAGCATAATATTTTATTCTTTTCTTTAAAATAGTGCATGTTTCATTTATTGACAAACTAAATTAAAACTAAAGAAATTCAGGATAGTTTTTTTTGCATTTTCAAATAATAGAAAAAGATATTTGTTACCCACAAGTATTTTCAACTTGATGATTTTGGCTTGAGTGTAAAGAGGTTTAGGCACCACCGACCTAGAAGAAAATAAAAGGTTTTAGATATGTTTTTCTGTGAGCTAATTTATTTATTCAGTTATTTTCTTGTAATATTATATGTACTTTGAACTTACCGAGCTTCAAATAAATGATGGTTTGTTTCTGTGGCTTCATTGTTGAATTTGTGAACTAATCTATGCTCCTTCAGTTAAAACTTCAGATTTCTGTGTCTATAGAGGGGGAGAGTGTTTTGTGTTTTCACTGATAGAAATCAAGACCCATGTGACTTCTGCAGCGCTGACTGCATTACCACAGTCAGAAACCTCATAGTTTTAGGGAACGTTCCTTAAACACAGCGAAGAATTGGATTCTCGGAGCTTGAGAGCGTGGAGAACAGCGAGTGGTTTCCTCGATTCAGATTGGCAGACTTGTGTGACCGTGAGAATGTAGAATCACAATGAACACACACAGAGAAAAACAGACGACCGTGCCTTTTCTGGTGAATTGAAGCAGTGTAATGTGTGGCACCCAGACTTTATTTGAACTTTAATGTATTTATCATTATGCCAATTTAACAATTTCCAGACAAAGCACAACTGTTTTCAAACACCATGGAGGAATGTGTGTATTTTGAAGTGTGCGTAAAGCTCTGTGTGTGTGTGTGTGTGTGTGTGTGTGTGTGTGTGTCTATAAAGAGATCTAATTACAACTTGGAAATCATGTGGAAAATGTGTAGTTAGGAGCTCTGGCTGGTGTGTGTTTGCTAAGCGAGTGTTTGAGCTGGTGTCTTATGCTTGTGTTCTACCAGATAAAATTTCATAGCTGCACAGAGACCAAAAAGGGGGTGGAGAAAAATTGATGAGAGACTAGGTGATGCATTTAAAATGTTCATTGTGCTGAAGTGTGTGTGTGTGTGTGTGTGTGTGTGTGTGTTTAGGACAGTGATCTGAAACTGCGATCCTCAGTGCAGGAACTCACTCTGCTGGAGCTGCTGTTGGGTGTAGGTGAGGAGGAAATGGACTTTACAGCCATGTGTTCTCCTCTTAAACCTCCTGTAACAGTGACCTATTTGTACCAGACCACACTGGGTGAAGGGGTCTTCCCTGAGTGACCATAAATCTATCCTTTGAAGCAAAACACTTAAATCTCCACACCAGTGTCCTTCCAGGCAGACTTTTAGGTTTTTGGACAACAGTATTTTCCTACAATTGTATGTGGTGGATTTGTCAGATATATTTTGTATTCTTGTTTGGTGGAAATATGGTTAAAGAAAATGGTGTAGAAGAAAAAAAATCATGATTAGACTTGCGTAGCATTCACTTGTTATGATGGAAATATGACACAATCAAGATAAAGCTACAAATTCTTAGAAACCAAAAAGAAAACTGATGAGAATCCCAGTTGGACTGTGCAGTGATATCACCAAATTTTCCCCATCAAGGGCCTAGAGATTAGATTTTTTTTTTTTTTAATATTTGAAGAAATGTTTAAATACATGAATTACTGCTGCTTATCTCCTTATCGACACCTGGTAGTAACACACTGCAAACGTGACCACAAGGTAGTAGTAATGCACAAAGTGGTTTTTAGAGATGCACCCAAAAATTTGGATGGTTAATTTAACTGGCTAGTTTTCAGCAAGATCTGCAAAGTCAGTGAGCAGTCTGTCTGAAATACAGAAGTCTGATTATTTTTACTAGCAATAACAGATGTTCCATGTGGAAGTGCTTCTTTTCACAGTCACCTTTTCCAAGTATTGAGCAGGATAATCAGAAACTGTATAAAGCTCCATTGTATTCTGATAACTAGTTCAGAATCAGGCAAAATCAGTTTTATCAAGCCTAAGTTGTTTAAGAATCTGAAATCAGTATCAGACCTCTAAACCAGAACCGGTGCATCTTTAGTAGTTATTTAACCACCATGGTGTTTTTACAAACAGAGGTGCACTTTTCAGCACAACACCCACCAATTAAAAGATTCTGCGTAATTTAACTGAGATCGACAGGCGAATAGGGAAAGTGTCTGCAGTGATAGACGCTGAACCGGTCTGTTGTGGTGAAGAAGGAGCTGAGCCAGAAAGCAAGGCTCTCGATTTACCAGTCAGTCTACGTCCCAATCCTCACCTATGGTCATGAACTTTGAGTAATGACCAAAAGAACAAGATCCCTGATACAAGCGGTAGAAATGAGTTTTCTCCACAGGGTGGCCGGGCTCAGCCTTAGGGATAGGGTGAGGAGCTCAGATATTCTGGAGCTTCTCGGAGTAGAACCACTGAACTCCATATTGAGAGGAGCCAGTTGAGGTGGTTCAGGCATCTGATTAGGAATGCCTCCTGGACACCTCTCTGGGGAGGTGTTTCGGGCATGTCCTGCCGGCAGGAGGCCCCCAGGTCGACCCAGGACACGTTAGCGAAAGTACATCTCCAATCTGGCCTGAGAACACCTTGGGGTCCTGCCTGAAGAGCTGGGGAAGGTGGCCGGGGAGAAGACGGTCTGGGATTCCTTATTTGGGATGCGACCCGGTCATCTGGACCCAGATCATTGGAAGAAGTTGAGGGGGGATGATTCAAACTGCAATCTAATCCTTTTCATTTATAAAAAGCATTTCAAACAACAAAAAATAACCAAAGTGAGATACAATAGACCTCAATTTAATACCAGAAAATATGTTTAAAAAATGAAAAGCTGTGAAAATTAATATTCAAAAATTTATATTAAAAACAAATAAGGAGATTTTGTCCTAAGCTGTGTTAATAATGCTCATTTTTTTAAATAGAGGGGGTACATTTGATTAAGTCTGGAAGGCAATTTCAAAGCTTTGGGGAATAGCCATGTATAAGAACATATTACTAGTTTTAAAATACTTTCACATAGATTGTATAACTCTTGCAATGAAACAAAATATTGATTACAGCCTGGATAATTTCTCAAAGAGGCCCAAACCATATTTTTCTTTCAAAAAGTCTGACAACTGACATTTTATAGATGTGTTTTAGGACCATAAGATTCTTAAAAACTGTTTAGTACTGACATTAATTGAGTCGACTTCATCCACATCTCATCCAACACACGGTAGAGCTGAACTGTTCTGCTGGACAACGCTGAGCTCTCTGTTCGGTGTCCCTGCTGTGCTGACAGACCTCCCATTCAAGTGGCCTGTTTTCTTCTTCCTGGACCATCATGTGTGTGAACACTTTCAAACAAACCCAGACGTCCTGTCTGAAGCTCATTTGTCTTACCCTGTTCCTGTCCAGGGATTATGGCAGCAGTTGAGAGGAAATAGATCAACCAGTAGACACAAGACTTGACTAATCTGGTACGAAACACCCACACCACAAGATGTAAGTCTTTCTGTCCAGTTGTGAATTAGGTGAACTGATTATTTTTCCTCATACCTAAACCCAGTTAAATAAAAAAAATGAAAAGATGATGAAGAATCGTAGATAAATCATCTGTTTTAGCTTCAGAGGTGGCAGCGATTAAAAAAAAAAAAAAAAAACCTGGAGCCTGACACAAAAGATGTTTATAGAGTATGTAATAAATAAAAGTGACATATGTGATTGTATTAGATTTTTAAGGGTCTGAGGAATATACGTTTAATGTTTTTGACAGATCAGAAGCGTGTCCGTTTCTTCTCCTCACTAGTCAAAGAGCCTGTTACCGGGCTACACATCAAGGACAGGAGACTAATTAGCTTTGAAGGAATTTAATGAAGACATAACTCAGACATTTCATCTAATTAATAATCCCCACTCTCTCTTCCTTTTTTTCTTATTTCATTGACACAGCAGCCTGAGCTCTGAATGGTTTACAGACTCACTTTATTATATTTGATTGCAGGCCAACCTCATGAGCTGAGTTATGTCTGTAATATAGCTTTTGTGCCATTTGAGAAGTACATGTTTATGTTCTTGGCAGCACCTCCTTATCCATAAACTCCCATAAAGTAGAATGGAGACGAGATGCTGCTTTTCTCTATGGTTGTTATACAACATCACAGGAAAAGCTTATTGTGTTGAAGGTTGTTCAGTCAGAGGATGAAAAGTTTGTGGTGAAGGACAGCAAGACGCCTGCTTTGTCTTATGTTTGGAGTTTACTGGTTACTTGATGGTGTTTCTCACTCAAAGTAACCTCTTTGTTGAATGAAAAGCTGATGCAATTTGGATTTTGATGGATATGATTGGATACATTTCGGTTTTCATTGGAAATGCACATATTTTGCAGATCTAATGAGTATTAACAACAGTTTAGACCAGTGGCTTTCAGAGCTGGGTTTGGGACCCAAATGTGGGTTGTGAAACACCTACAGAGATAAAGTTAACTTTAAAATCTATTTCCAATTTCATGTAGCTTTAATTATTACAAAAGGTTAAACAAAGTACTCATAAATATACATATATATATATATATATATATATATGTGTGTGTGTGTGTGTGTGTGTGTGTGTGTGTGTGTGTGTGTGTGTGTGTGTGTATATATATATATATATATATATATATATATATATATATATATATATATATATCAGCAATGTTTTTATCCTTCAGCTACAACTTTCATTTTTTGGGCCCGAAGCTGAATCCAGATGTTTAATTTTATGAACTGAATGTTATTTTGATGTTCTGGTTCAAATTTTCACTGTAATTTCTGCAACTGCATTACCATTTTCTGTGCTCCAAGCATATAATAAATCAGAGAGTCTAATCATGTTCAGATGATCAGGAAAACGTTAAACTCATCAGTCTTCAACCATCTTGTTTCTGTTTATACTTTGAGTTCTTTAATGAATAAACAAAATCAGCCAGAGACATGGTCCATGTGGTTGATGAGTCCATGCTGTAGCCAGAGCTCCTTTCAGTCTGAACTTTAGAGAAACCTTTCCCCAAAATCTAACATTTATATTCTTCCTTTCGTATTTTACCTGCCGTTCATCTTCTCTACACTCGTCTTCCTCTCTTCTTTGTTTGCAGCAGTTCTATTAATCATCACACACTGATACAGGATGTTCATAAAAACAGTAACAACAGCAGATAAGATGGAATATCTGATGTTTGAACGTCTTTATCTTTCCGGTTTTACCTCTTGGGTCATCCTTCAAAGTGTTACTCAGAATTTGCCTTAACTAAAGTAAGCGTGTGTGTGCACGTCATACTTGTACATGTACAGCGTCTGCACCCATTTATACACCAGGCAAAATAATTTAGTCTTCTATCACTCCAGAGTCTTTTAACTCTGCAGGACTTCAGCAGATTGTGTGTGTGTTGTTGTCGGTGGACATGATGAAGTGAAGAAGGAAAGTCTCTGTGATTTAAAGCACCGCTTGAGCTCTGGTTTTGTGTTGGCTCTCAAGTCTGTGAGGTTTGGAAAATCAGTGTGTGCTGAAAACTCATAAACACCTCACAGGTAAATGGAAGTATTTTCTATACTAACTTGTGAGTAGTCTTTTGAATTCCTTTCTGGATATTGAAGGAGTTCAACCAGACATCCTGTTTGGTTGTGTGCACCATATTTATGAGAGGGATTAGTTTGAGACGCTTACTTGAATTGGGACTTGATTATTTCAGGTGTTCATAAATGTTGCACATTGTCAACCATAAACTTTGGTATTTTAATTAAAAATAGGAACCCACTGAAAGGTTAGCCTGCCCTTGTAACTTTGCACTCTGTATGCTTCTTTTTAAAATTTAAATGCAGAAAATTCAGCTCACCATTTTGACAAAGGGACAAGGCAAATGTTTTTTTTTTGTGTTATCAGTTCCCTAGCAACAATGTCCTTGCAGTATTCTTGACTTTATACCTGTATTTGGAATAACAACTTGACATTTTCAATTAAAGGCAACCCATCCATCCATCCATTTTCTTAACCGCCTTCCAGTGAGGGTCTCAGGGGTCTGGTCTCCAGCAGTCACGGGGCGAGAGGCGGGGGGCACCCTGGACAGGTCGCCTAAAAGCAACCCTGTGTTTTGTATTTAAGACCTAAAAAATAGGTTTGAATATAAAGTGTGGATTTTTCTTCATCTTTATTTTGTCAGACATGTTGTGTGTGTTTTCATTTCATGAAAATGAGTTTGGTTTAATCAGATAAAGAGAAGTCTGATAAAACAGTGCAAAACCTCAGATCCGAGACATTAATAAAACAAAACCATTTTTCTATAGAATTGCAAACACAAGTAGGTTTTTTGTGTGTTATCTTTTCTCTTTATTGGTAATTGCAACTTTGGTGGTGTTTAGGCTTGATGCATGACATAATCTAAACATCAAATCTTATACTTTTACTTTCGACCACACCATCATATAATGTTATATTTTTATTTCACGACAAGTAGTGTAAACAAGTTTGATGCAAATTCACTGTAAACCCTCACAATCACTTCAGCACGATGCACATCCAGGTATTGTGTCTGTTTATGTGACAAAGTAAAATGTTTCTGACTTTGTAAAATCAGCCAAATCAAGTATTTTAATAATCAGTTATTAAGTTGGAAAATAGTCCTCAGAATAAACCAGGAATGGCGACTGTGCTATCGGCCAAGCTCAGTTTTCTTGCAAGGGCATTGACGCAGATTCACACTCAAATATGAACCACCAGAAATGAAGTCCCCCTCTGTTCTTTAATCTATCACTCTTAACAGTTTCAGCCAATCAGATGGCTGCTGTGACTGCAGGAGCTCAGCTGATCTGAAAGCAGGAGCAGAGAAGATTAGGACCCCATTCCTTCTCTCTCTGTGTCGCTTCACCTTTTCCTCCTTCTGCCCTTGCATCTTTCCTTTCTCTGCTCTTCGACCATAGGAAACTTACAAAACCAGCTCAGTCCCCACCCCAGACTTTCTCATTTATTTCACACTGCGTGGTTGAATTTCTTCATTCTTTCAGCTGGTCCTTTCTCCTGCCTCTTTCTCCTTTGTCTTCTTGTTTCTCTTTTTGTTGCAAGTTTCGGCCATAGTTGTTTGGACACATTAGCATAATCCCCCCTCTCTTTTTCTTGATCCAAAGCTTGCTCAGTGCTTTCCTCCACCTCCCTCTTAAATATTTACTTCCTTTTCAATAAACCAGTCAGACACACTTGTTCACACAGAAGAGGACACGATTAGAGGGTGATTGAGGGCAGACAAGCTGACAAAAGTAAAAAGAGAAACAGAGGTTTGCTAGTCTGTTTCACCCTTTGTCTTTATCAATCCGTATACAGCGTTGTTGGAGTACTTTAAAAAAAAAAACTTGCAGCTAATTACATTCAACTGACTTGATGAAGTATTTTAAAAAGTTTGAAATAAGCTTCAATTCACAGAATCACTTAAACAAAATATATATTTCACACTCACCAAGATAATCAGGGATTAAAACTAAGCAATTACATTTTAACTTCAACATTAATTTTAAATACTTCTGTGGATTCACATGAGCCCTATACATAATAAAAACATTAAAAAAAAAACAGAAATCATAAATAGGGAGGTGTAAACTAATGTCTGCTGCAATTGTAACTTAGGCCTAACCAACAGTAAAACTTGATAACAGGGTTTTCCACTATTTGTTATTATTAGTGGTGGGACTCAATATAAAAAAATTATCAAATTAATTACAGGCTTTGCAATTAATTAATTGCAATTACTGCATTTTTTAAATTTTAAAATAATCTTAGTGTGGGGCAGAATCAAATAATAAACATGAACTTTAATATTGTAAACTCGAGCTCCTTTAATTTCTGAAAAAAATGCAATAAATTGCATTTCAGTTCAAAACAGTAGAAAAACAAAAAATAACCCTGGGACCTCTCTCACCTGTTAGCTGGTCAGTCTGGTCAGATTTAAACTTGGAGTAAATTGAGCATACCTTCTTTTAATAGCTTCCCCCTGAACCTTTTCATACAGTGGAACGCACAGAATTTCTTTATAGTTCATAGTTTCATTTCACGTACATACAGTGCAACATTAGCTGTGGGTGGGTTTGGATGTAGGTGTGGGAGAGGCAGCTCATAGTTTTTTCCCCGTTTATTTGTTAATGTTTCAGTAATCAGTTGTAAGCTTTTACCATAAACGATATCATTTAGAAAAAAGATCATTAACACATGTGCCCATCTCTATGGAAACACAAGTCTTTGATGGTCTGTAGCATTCAGCTCTGTTGATACATCATCAAGGATGGTAAACATCAGCATTGATTTTAGAGAAGATGTTGCTCCCCATCAAACTAAAAATGGTTTTAAGGCCATTCACAACAAATTTGCAGGCCATCAATCATCAGTAAGAAGAGATTGTTCACTAGTAGAAAGAATTCAAGAGAATTCACTTTGTACCATGATGGTATATGATGGTACAACATGCTAACAGTCACACACTAAATGTCGAGTTTGCAGAAATCTGAGGAAGACGAGAGCATTCATCAAATGTCGCCAAACAAGACAGACATCCACAGCTGTGTTTACTTTGTTTGAACTGTCGTTGTGCACCAGAGTGCATGTGAGTGTTTATTATTTGCTTGAGCTCCTCTTAACTCACCCTATTGTCTGTAATCAGCTGCACTGGAACACAGATTTGATCTTTTGTCCTGGTGTTGGCTCAGTGACGGTTACGCTGACACATCTAGACATCTTGACCACAGCTAGACAAATGAGGAAATAATTAGATAAGAATGTCCCTGATCACCTGAGAATACACAATGGTTCTGATCTTTTATTTATTTCATCAGGTTATAGTATCTGCTTGTCAGAGGTGGACTGACATAGGACAGGCTGAGCAGATTAACGGCCTGAAAGAGATTTTGAATTCAATAATGCGGTTTTCTCTAGAGACCATTAGGGCAAACTTTTTCAAAGGAGTCATGCTTAATGGAAAGTCATTGTGGCTAATGGTGATTGCTGTGTGTAATCTATGTCTAATGTAGGATTTCTGAGTTGATTACATCTTTTTAGGCAGTCTTTTGTTGGTTTGTTGGTTGGTTGAAAACCTCTTTCTGACTTGTTTGACTTATACCTACAAAAGTATGACATATACAGAGACCTACCAGCAGTTGGTCTTTGTCTGTATCCAATGGAAGATGAGGCCAAATAAATTCTGGCTTAATGCAGCTTGAGACAAAACATCCTAATGCTATTTTTAATGTCATGATTAGACAGTTTTCTGTCATTCAACTTTGTAGGAAAATGTGGGTTGAGTATTACTCACTGGTGTCGAGCACTTAGCTGCGATTTGTCATGGCAACAAGCAAACATTTCTTTCTTTGTATCATTCTGTCATAGTGGACACATAAAAGAAATCTGTGAAGATAGTTCTGTTGTAAATATTTCCTACTCTCATGAATGCATGCTGTTCATTCATTAAAGCTACATTTATGTGTAAATGTTTAAGACCTTATTTTAATGACACAATTTGTACTTCAAACTTATGTTTTCTGGCTAATATATATTTTTGTCATATACTGTATCTAAAACATGAAAACAATGGGTTTTCATTTTATCCATTAGTTGCATTTATATGTAGAGTAAAATGACATTTTATACACTTGTTTCATTACCTAAATTAACACTTTCTTAAAATAATGTGTGGCCTACTGGCCTTAATAGCTTGTTTCTCATCATACTTGAAGTTTGTGTCATTATGGGAATTTTAGCAAAACAATAAAAAATAATTTCTACCCATAACAACATGGTGACTTCCTGCCAGGCCTTGGTCACAACTTCACTGTTATAATTATTATGAATATTCACTGCACATTAGGACTGTGTTGACTTGTTTCAGATTTCAAAGACCAAAAAGGCTTCGGTCAAATTTTTTATTTCGAGGCAAAGCCAGTATTTTCTTACATAGTGGCAATTTCTTTGGATTTTATACAGTTTATGGCCCTATCACAATTCAGTCTCATGACGGAACATGTAGGTATATTACATCAAGTCACTAACTATTGCAGTTTCACTATGAAGACTAAAAAATGTTTGATTACTTATGCCTGATTATTTCCTTATTAAATATAGAGACATAATTTGTCTCACTTTGGGGCAATGCCAACATCTGACTTGCTACATAATGATGTGTTTTTTTTAACCACGTCGACTTGGTCACTGAAATGATGATGGATTTGTGGAACGTGTTCCTTTATCACCTTTAATGCAATAAACCACAAGCTCATGACATCTTGTTTAATAGATGACTCAGTGCATTAATCTCATTACTTTATTTTTCTTTTCAAGTGTTTGGGATTTGAGTTGGGAAATACAAGTACATGTAATGTGTTAGATCATACAACCTGATTAGGATTTGGACAGTTTACCATTCAAAGTTTCACACAGATGCAGCCTACAGGGGTAGCTCATATTCTGAATCTACAAATGTTAGTATGATCCCTAAAACTTGGACTCTACCTAGTCACTTTTTAGTAACTAAAAAGAAAAGATGATTTGATTTATACATTACATTTTGTATTTTTAAATCAGTTTATTTATAAAATAATTTTGTTAGGGACAGCCAGGGGCTTTTTCCTGAGTCCTACCAGTGATTCAACAACCTTTAAAACTTTATGGTTTTGCAAATACATGTAAAATGCAGGAAAGGTCCAACATAAACTGGCCATAAGTTTTATTACATCAAGTTTTGGTGAACTCCCTGCAGTAGTTATGCCGTTTTCAGTTTTACACATATACACACAGTATAATGTAAAACCAGTCAAGCATAACAAGATAATGTATTGGATTTTAAATTGGAAAGAGATGAAACTAGTAAAAACAACAGTGCATTCAGTATTGAAGATATTGATGGCAGTTATGTTTGACTGAGGCCAGACAGAGATTTTTGTGATGGAGGGTAAAGAGAGCCAATCACAAAGCTGCAGCTGGACACAAGGCCAACAAAAACTCTGCTGGCAGAGCCCCTCTGTTCTGACGGGCGAAAATATGTGCTGGCCACTGACCAGGACTGGATAGAATCAGATAAGCCACCTCTGTTAGGATCGGCTATGAGAGGAAAATAAAGGCAAGTGGAGAAGAAAAAGGAAAGAATGAGAGGAAAAAAATTGATAGAGGGGATTTCGTTTTGGCGTTTTGGAAAAACAAAGGAGATGCTTTAAAAAGCCTATTCACAACTCTGCATAGTGAAACCTATTCTGAACATCTGCTTTTCCCACAAGCTCTTTGTCTTTTTGTCTTGAACTAAATCAAAGGTACTTAGTAATACATGTGCTTGCTTTAAAAGTTGGATAATAAAATTCTGCTACCAAAACTGTGCCTGAAATTTTTGATTTTGTACTTTGTTCAAAGAAAAATAAATGAACACTGTAATCAAGGTGCTGACATTAACACAATTTGTTTACATGCAAAACAACATTTTTGGTGCCATGTTGATGTTCCAAATAAGCTCTTTTCACTTATTTGTTAATTACATCAAATTAAGAATAATTTTACGACACTTAGGTTGTTATTTACCGACTCCTTGTTACACTAAATGAACAAATGAGGTAATGGTTTCAGACATGATGTGCCCAGAACAACCTCTTGGCTGAACCAGCGTACTCGTCTGAAGTCCACATCTGTTTTTTTTCTCTTTCTCACCCTTTTCCCATCCGTCCATCCTCTGAGTCTGTGCATTAAACGACGCCCAGGCAGATATATTAGTCCCATTAGAGCCACTTAATTCAGCTGCTCTATAGTAAAGGAGAGGCCATTAACTCTGCTGTTCAAGGCCACTTAAAGATGAGCACATTTATCTTCCTAAAGACAAACACACACACACACATGCACTTCATTATAAATGCTGTAATTGAGAAGAAAGGAAAATACACAGAAATGAGCTTTTTTAAGCATCCCCTACACATCTAGTCTACACACAAATCCACCTGAAAATGCAACAAAATATGAGTATATTGATATAAAACACAGTAGGTGTCCGTACCTTTACTGGACATGAACTTGAGACTGAGGGTGTGGTAACCTTGAGCGACCATACTACAGTTTTCTGTTGCTGCAGTATTTCAACAGAAGTGTTAGTGTATCACGTGATATTTGTTTTTATTTAGAAATACACACAACTACTCTTACCTTAACTGCCTAAATAATATCAGGTAGTTGTTCAACTATAGCTATGATACACTAATTTTTCATATTATATAATAAAATAACATTAATTTATAGTTATATAATTTTGCTTGAACTCACGCCACTGATTTTAAATCTTTTATTGTGATCAGATAATCATGTTCAGATCAAGAATTGAAAACTAGTCTTGTCTTAACTTCAGGGTTTAAAGGGTGTTTCCATGAAAATATCGAGGTGAGTGGTGCAATTGTGGCCATCTGTGTTTTTGCAACTGAAAGCACTTTAAAGCATTTGACTTGGTTTTTAAAAATGGGAAAACTTTAGGTAAATGTCTCTCTTTCAGCCTTCATACATAACCGACTGACAGCTAGATGCAACAGGTAGAGGAGGGGAAGCAGTACTCTGCTCAATGACTAGGGAAAACGCCCACACTGACTCTGATAGATCATCAAAAGTAATTTAATCCTCAGGGACGTTGTGGCAGTAAAATTGAGTGGTTTTGAAACTGTGGCTCTGTATCAAACTGTGAATTCCTTCAAATGAGAAGTTAGCCCATGCCTATGTTTTACATTGCACTATTACCTTTAAGAATCTTAGGTGTATGATGATGATAACAATAAATATGCTATATGGGATGTGTTCATGTGATGCAATGAGTTAAATGTAAGAAAGAACTGACAGCCATATTTACATATTTTTGTCTTTTAAACTTTGACAATAGGAGCCTGTGAGGTAGGGCTGCACGATTATGACCAAAATAATAATCACGATTATTTTGATCAATATTGTAATCACGATCATTCATCCTGTCTGGTGAAATCTGTTTTATTGCACCAGTTATAAACAATGTTGCAACATTTTTCTGTGAAAAATAAAACTTTTGAATAGATTATAAATAATGCAAAAAAAAAAAAAAACAACAACTAAAAACTCAAATACTTTTATATTTATAAATAATGCAACCCCCCCCCCAAATACTCAAATTTCTGAAGCCTTCATTGCTCACTGTATTGATAGGACACATATCTTTGGCTAAATAAAAAGATATTGCGTCTGTTATTTCTGCTTGTCTTTGTGAAGAAAATGGATACTAGCCTAGTATACTAGACCGTCAGCACAAATATAGTCTGGTTTAGCAGCTACCTCATCTCCAGATGCTGCAGCATTTTACATTCCAGACATGACTTGCTCTCATCAGTCCAACTTGCTGCCGCCATAATGTGTGACTGGCTGCTACAGTGCTGAGTGGCTTGTGCACAGTTTTTATTTTGGCAGCTTAAGGAAGCTTTGGCCATGCGTTCGCCCCCTGGTGGTTGGCAGACTATTGGTTGAGGCGGTGTGTGATGAAGAGGCAAGTAGAAGAGCTCGCAATTTGACTGGAAATATCGTTGACGATCAGGTTCATTTAATTGTGGCCACCAAAATCTTGATCACGACTAAAATTCGATTAATTGTGCAGCCCTACTGTGAGGTAAACCTCAGCTTCCTCTGTGCTGTTTTTTCTCTGTCAGATAAGAAAGGCTTGTGATGATGGAAGTTGCAGGTGTGTGAGTATTTATCTGTGGGACTGGCCGGGGAATGCAAGTGAGAATTCTCTAGCTCAGATGAGAAAAGCCCACAACTCTGAAGGTCAAGATGTGTGTGTGTGTGTGTGTGTGTGTGTGTGTGTGTGTGTGTGTGTGTGTGTGTGTGTGTGTGTGTGTGTGTGTGTGTGTGTGTGTGTGTGTGTGTGTGTGTTTTGGGGTTGTGCATGTGAAGCCAGCTCTTGAGGGGATAAATGTTCACAGGGGGTGTCTTGGAAAGGCTTTGGAGTGTGACTGGGAAAAACATGTTGCATGTTTGTGTTACTGCATCACTTCAGTATCATTTTTTTGAAAGTGACTAAACCAGACCAGTGGCTTTTGATGTTTGAGTGAGCTCAGAAAAAATGTAGATGACAGCACATCCTGATTATCTGAAACTCAGCAGGAAGATAAACACAGAGCTGTTTTCTGCACCTGTTGTGCAGGTTTGCCGAGGCATCATTTTCTTAATTCTACGACTTTATTCTAGACTTAAAAAAACTCAGTCTCCTAAATACTTTAGTCAGTGTGCAGCTTGTTAAATAAGTGAGCATTTCAGGTAAACCCCAGGCAGGAGGAGTATGTAGCAGGCAGAGTGAGTCTTTGGAAGGCTCCTGTTAGTGTGATTAGTGTGTGTGTGTGTGTGTGTGTGTGTGTGTGTGTGTATGTGTGTGTGTGTGTGTGTGTGTGTGTGTGTGTGTGTGTGTGTGTGTGTCAGACTCAAAGGAATGCAGCAGTAGTGAGAAAAGCAGCACTGAGCCGACCAGAATCCGGGCGATAAAAGAGATCAAAGCACCAACAGACCTCATCAGCCTTCACGGCTAACTCCTTGCTGATCCACTCGATATCGGCAACAAACCAAACCTTCAGTGTGTGTGTGTGTGTGTGTAAAGAAAGGGTGAAATATTTGCTCCTATATTTCTAAATCTATATATCTCACAAAATATTTGGTTGTGCACTCCGGATGAGCTTTAGTATTAAAGTCTTCAGCAACGTTTTGTTTTTAGATTTTTGTATCTTGTGTTGCAGATAAGTTGAGTTACTTAGTGTGACATTTTGTGTCAGCATGTCGCTGCTTTTACTGGTTACGTTGATGTTTGGACAGAGGTGAATTCAAATCTTTTCTAGAAAGTGCTACTGGAAATGCAGCAATTCTGGTTTTGAAGACAAATACAAGTTTTTGATTCTTGTACAGCTCTGACCTGCAGGTACAGATTTAAGACAATTTCAGTTTATCCAAAAATGTGTAATTAGCAGAATGCAATATGGATTATTGTAAAAATTATGAATGCATGCATGTATAAAATAGCGCACAAACAAGGACGATTTTTAGTTTTTTTTATTGCTATTTCCGACCAGACCACAAAAATATCTAATTTTCTTATTTTCTGATTGGCTGACGTTAGATTAAGTGCTGACTTTCCCTGCAGGTCTAGATAAGTTTTTCAAAAATATCATCAGGTGTCCCACAGTAGATGATAAATCAGGAAAGTGTACTTTTTGTAGTGTACCAATGAAATATGTGGAATTTGTCTCAGTACAAGTTTCATTGGTGCAGTCTAAGTTTTGTCTTTTCTGTGGAAAAAGAAAAGTTCCCTTGTAAAGGAATAGTTAGTTCTTCATCAAACAAGTGGTAATTTTTCAGACATAAAATCTTGATGTCAAATAACTTAAAGTGCATTCTAAATCATGCTCTGGAAGCATGTTATTTTCATTATTTATTAACCTGAAGAATGATGTCTTGAATAATCAATAGCATGTTTGATACAGTGGATAGGAAACCATGAAAAACACATACCGAGCTGATGTATTAAAATGGATTAAAACCCAAACCTGAATATAAGGAAAGGCGAAAATCACTGGACAGGTAAATAAGCTAAATTAAGATATTTTACCAGTTACTAAAAAATACATTTTGTAGTTCTACTATCCTAAACTCTACAAATTTCCCTGAATTTTCTTGCAGATCCTGGTCATTGTCCTGTCTTTAGCTGTAAACATACTCATTTTCTGCTTACTAAGTTTTATAAAACACAAGTTTGTCAATTACAATTACAGTGGCAAGAGATTTTTAAATAATTCACTTTTGTTAGTAATTCTTCTTTTTTACGTGTACCATTGCCTTACAGTTAAAGGCTTTAGCCTCTGAATCCTTGCTGGTACTCTATAAAGTAACCCCCTTATGCTTTAGGTATAATTCTACACATGACTTTTCTTTCTTTCTTTGTTTTTATTTAATGAGCCCCTCTGCCACCAGCGGCTGTGCTATCAGAGCGCTGAGTGAGATGTGGAGAAAATGATATGTTGTGTATCTCTGAGCTACCACCTAGTTAGGATGAAAATGCTGCAGTCGTGCAGCATATAAACACACCTTAACACTGACAAAGAGGCAGCCAGACAGGAGTTGTACAGTAATATGTGACTCTTTGTATGCGTCTCTTCTGCTAATGTAATATCCATGCAGGGTTATGTGGGTCAGTGGGGCTTTACTGCCCCTGGAGACTACAGCCACACCCTAACACACTCACACACATGTATACACTTAATTCACTCCGAGCTCTCACTTGTTCGCCTGTCTGCCTCGCTGGTTAACTCTCTGCATGACGTCATACATTTTTCATAGAGTCTGCTTGGTCAATATTTCATATGTGCTATTGACAGGCCAGTGAGTAAGAAGTCACTGCTCCTTCCTTCCCTTCTCTTTTTCTCCGTACTCTTTGCATCACTCTCTGGCCTGTAATTAAATTAGCGCTGTCTGAAAATGACAAAGAGCCAGTCATTCAGAGTCTGCTTAGATAACAAGTAGCTGCACTTAGAGCGGATATGAAGTTAGGGAGGAATGTGCTGAACTGCTGCTCGCTCCGTAAGAAGGTGGAAAAAATGAGGATGCATGAGTCTGATTTGGACTTGGGCTCCAAAAGGAGACGAGGCCAGATAGAATAAACCTATCTGCATTAAAACTGTCCAACTCAGAGCTTTAGTTTAGCCAAAGTCAATGCAAGAGCATTAAAGGGATATTTTGTCCCTTTGATGTGGCATTCTATCAGTTATTTATCTACAATATGGGCCAAACCCACTGGTGACATCAGTCAAAGTAAGCATAGTCTCTAGAAACTGGAACTACAATCTACAATTTTGCATGAGATAGTTTGTTTAGTTTATGGTGTTTGTTCTGCAGAGGCTTGTACAGTAGAATAGTAATTCAGACATTGTTTGGTTGAAAAAACTAAACAGATCTCATGCACAATTGTAGAGGTTTACTTGTATGACTTTTTTTTTTAGCAAATGTTTTTATTACCTGAAAATTAATTGAACTAGTTTATATAGTTTGATTCTGTGACATGTATTTTCTTTTATTAAAACAAGTTTGGTATTTCTGGGTACTTTTAAAGATTGTGTCTGATATTTGTTGTCTGTACCTGTGTTCTTGCAGTGCTCCCCACCTGCTCACCGCTGGACTTTCACTGTGACAATGGCAAATGCATTCGTCGCTCCTGGGTCTGTGATGGAGACAACGACTGTGAGGATGACTCGGACGAGCAAGAATGTCGTGAGTGTCACCTCTTTTTTGATATCATGACATTGACGTTGTGTCACAGAACACACACATTAGGCTGTCAGACTCAAGGGAGGAGTTATTGAAATGGGCAGATGTTTGAGGCAGCCATGTACGCAAGTACACATTTGTTTAGAGTCTGAAGTGAATGCCGGTACTTCCCAGGTACAAACACACACATGCACAAATATATTGTGGCAGGAGTTCAGCACTCCCACCGTCAGAACACAAGACCTTTAAATTCACTTCACTCTGTTCTCCCTTTGACTTGGTGTGTGTGTAAGTTCACCTCAAAATACCTCTCAGTTGCCAGCCAGGCAGAATGCAGTCCACATGAAGTCAGCAGCAGGTCTATTTCTGAAGTCATATTTAGGAATCAGTGCAACGCTGGCTAGTGAATGTGTGTGCTGGTGTATTCTCCATCTTTGTGAGGACATTTTCCTGTTCAATGGTGGGGATGCTTTTGGAAAGAAAGACATTTTTTACAGGGCTCTGCAGGTAATAAAATTAGTTGTTTAAGTTCAGCTCCAAAAAATGATCACAAAAACAATGTAAGTGACATAAAGTGATGATTGTTTAAATGATTTTGCTCTGCCTTTTGAACGCACACTTCCCCTCCTTCCAAAGGCTAAACTTATGTGTTTGGTGGTTTTCATTTTGTGAGGTTACAAATCAAACATGATGATTTAATGTAGAAAATAATACCATTTTATTATATTAATACTGTCTTTTGATGGTAATATGTATTAATGAGCAAAACTACCCCTTGCACATAGGTAAAGCATAAATACAGGACATGTACAGAAACCACAATTACTGAATATATTAACAAGATCACACGGATTTTAGACAAACGTGTGGTTTCATTTTGGTTTTCTGACATGCAAAATGTTCTGTTCCAGGTCAGCAACACTCTTTAACAGAGTTTGGCCTTAGTGTATCAAACATTTGTATAAAAAGTGATGAAATCCCATCACACATAACATTGCATAAGCATGGTGTATGGCAGTAATAACTGTCTCTATGAAACACTGAGGAGTGTGTATTTATGTGAATTAAAAAATGCATCAAGTTTAAGAATTTAGCCTTGAGGAGTTTTGTAATTGAGTTATTAGTTGAAGAATCTTTCAGGCTCTACTTGACATGTTTAGAAAACTTGTATTTCATCATATTTTTTAAATTTATCACTTACAAGAGGGTCCTGGTCAAGACAGCTCAGACGTCACTGCAACATACACATACAGCAAAGGTTGAAATATTACAGAAAAACATTTAAGGGCATTAACAGTGATCAACAGTACAGGTTAAAAAGGAGACAGACTATATAAAGTTGTTCATCAGTCAACAGCAGATGAAATGAATCAAAGCATTTACATCCATAAATGTGAGTGTTTCAAATGTTTAAAATTGGTTTAAATTCAATTTGTGAGATGAATTCCTTCAGATTCAGGGTTTTTTAAAGCTGATTCCAAGAATGAGGAGCAGGTTTTAAAAGCTTTTCCCCCTAACTCAATACAAGTCCTCTGTGCATTTATTAGGAACAGGTCACATGAACAAACACTACAGCCTCCTGTAGTTTTTGGAGGATGTAGGTTTGTAGGTATGATGAGAAAAGGCAGATGAAGGCATTGCGTTTGTTTGATTGGAATATATATATCCTGTATTGTCTAGCAGAACAGCTGGACTAATTAAAACAGGAAGTTGCGATGTTGTGATCGCAACCATTAACGCAATTATTAGTCGCAATTTTTTGCAGCCTTGCAAATTTCACCAATCACTGCAACTTTCCTGCAAATCTGACCAGTCACCTTTGCGTTTGCCATATTTTGCCTTCTTCTCTGACCAATCATTGCAGCAACTCTGAAACGTTTGGCCCAGTCCCCATAGCCTTTGGCTAAAATACAAGCAAGTCAGTTTCCCTAAGTATTACACAAAAGTGGTAGAAAATTGCTCAGCACCATACACAATGTTGTGGTGGAAAATAGGTGAAAATTGTTGCTTTACAAGAACTTTTCAATCACAAAACATGTGAGGGCATTGGCTGAAAAGCGAGAACCACAGATGCAGCAAGTTACCATGACGGAGGCCAGGGCATCTGTTAAAAGTGTTGAAAGAGACGAGGTGAGTTTGATGTCTGTATTTGGACGAAGTAAGAAATACCGGTAATATTTAAAAGTCAGAGAGATGAACTTATCTGTGTCCTAAACTGTGTGCTGTGCCAGCGGGTTTGCTATTATGGTATGCGAGAAAATTTGAAATAAATAGGACCGTCAGTGTTAAAGCGGCTCTCTGGATTATTTTTCTCTGTATCAAAGTTTTCTAAATGTTTTAAATGATATTTCAGGTCTAAACTATGATCTATGGGTTGAGTTCCACAACATCTGTCATTCTGATGAAGACCCTCCTTCCTCCTAGAGACCCCTTTCCATTATTTCTTGCCGCCGACATTTTTCAGCCAATGAAATTCAAATTTCTGCATTCTCTCAACATGCACGCGCATCGACCAAACCTGTACCAGTAGGGGGCGCTGTCGTACAGGACGCTCCGTGTGTTTCTCTGCCGTCTCAGCCGTTCACCGACTCACAGCTCATTTCTACTAAAAACCTACCCATTCTCCAGCTAAAGACGGGTTTATTTTTATTTTTAAACCTTTCACCTCACAGAATGGCAAGGCTTGACAGGATTATGCGTTTATTTTGGTCAGAAAGTTCATCCAGGGCCGAGTCAAGTTCAGCTTCAGAGTCCAGCAGCAGCTCTCTGCTAACAGAGCTAATATCAGAAGCAGCAGGGACAGAGAGGGCTCATCAGACCCTCGTAGTGTTGTTGGAATAAGATTGTGAACTGTGAGTGATTAAACCCTACACATTGAGCTGTACAGCTCATGTCCGAAGTATATGCGCCGCGTGCACGCGCGCACACGACCGGACGTGCGTGTCGAGATGTTTTGAGGAGGAGCCTTTGGACGCTAGATTCAAAAACTGCTCTCCTGATGAAATCCTCCGGAGTGCTGCTTTAACTAATGCAAACTCCTTCGAACTTTGTAAAATTTTTTAAACACGATTAACACACATCACTTTTGTATCTAGTGTGCACGAGGAACCACTTCTCTTTTCTAAACTCTATCTGCTGAACCAGTGAACTTTTAAGGAAAACCTCTCACCCTGAGGCGAGCCACTCAGGCTGTAACGTCTGAGCGACACTGTGACAGGCTGTCAGCGTTGTTGTCATGGAGATTACGGCAACTTGTCAGTGAAACACAGTGCATACTGTGTGTGAGGCTGGCTGTGTTTGCATATAAACAAAATTAAGCAGAAAATGCTTGAAAATATTGCAACTTTGACTGCAACATTTTGAAAAATGTGCAGCAAAATCGGTCATTTTAAGCCGCAACAATCACAAAAGACCATCACAACATTAAGGAGGGACTGAGTAAAGGTAACTGATGTAGTGATTAGCCTGTTTGATAATGAAAAAAGACTCAAATTTGTGGTTTCCAAGCATTAGGCTTATGCAGAAACAGATTTATAACCATGCAGGTAGTCCTGAATTGTAATTTTCTTTGTTACCTTTATATTCATTGCAATAAACACCAGAAAACATAATGCATGTTAAGGCCATATTGGCCATCCTTACATATGCAATTTATACCTTGTTTGTAAAATTAAAGAAACAAAAAGTCGATGTACAGCTATGCCATAGCTGAGTTCCTCTTGTGCTCATTTAGCGATCACTGTAAGCCAAACGCAGCATTCAAATCAAAGGCTGTCTGAGAAGCTTGAGCCAAGAAAATAGAGTTGTGACTGGATTTCTTTTAGTTTTAAACAGGACTTTACCAGATTAGAACAAAAAGGAACTAAATAACAAAATTAAGCATTTTTCATTTTTTTCTAATTCACATCAAACAAAGTTAGCTACCAAGAGCTCACAGAAGCTGGCGTTATTCTTTCAGGATCTTTCTCTTGTTACATCACTGTGAACAATTAGCAGAGGAGCTGCTTGTTGCCACAAATTAACATTTATCTGTGAGCTATCACTTGATTAGCTGAAATGAGGAGGGAAAATGAGCCCACATTGTGGCTGCCTGAGGCTTTTCTCTAGTTTGTTTTGTTCACTTCTGGCAACATTTGAAGATCAGAAAATCCTTATCTTGAAAACAGCTTCTCAACGCTGCAGCCATCGGGTCGTTGGCGTCTGCTGCGGCCTGTAACCTTAGAACCTGCTGGTGGCTGAAGCCATTAAGCAAAATAATGAAGTGTTTTGTTTGATTTCACAGTAGTGACAGGATGACATTTTGACCTGATACGGAAAACTAAACAAGTACTCAAAGATCATCAGACACATTAGGATTTATTCTGTAGTTACCCCAAAAACATTTGGAAACATTTCAATACAATTTATGGTTTGTTTAGATATTTTAATTGCATCAACGGGCTGGCAGCTGCAGTAGTTTTTCATCTTGAGTTGTAGTTTTTCAAAAAATTACAAGGAACACTGTGTCAGAGTGGGGCAAGTAATTAACTCTCATCAACAAGTTGAGGATTAAAAGCAGCATCGTGAAATAACGAAGCAAAACCCAAACTTGTCCTAAGCACACACCAGTCACTGTGACGGTTTCCTGTGACGCCTCATGTGGTTTACTGGTACAGCATGTACAGGCTGGCTCTTTGTCCTCTGAATGCTGTTTCTTATCCATCATACAGCGATATCTCCTGCTCTTCTGACCCACATACGATATCAGCAGCCAGACACTGAATCACTGCCTGATGGGGGGTCTGTCTGCTGCTGGCAATGTTGGCTATGAATTTTTCATCCTCATGCCCAGTAAATTTCCCCCTCCTCTTTGTCCCCCCTCTCCCCCCACAACGAAGTAGCTTTATTTCATTATTTAGAGATGGGGAGACGATCCTCCACGCTCGGCTGGAGATTAAGTCATTTTTAGAGATTTCAAACAAACACGGAGACTGAGGTGTGTCTCGACTGGAGGCGTGAGTTCTAACAAGACGTATTCTGAATTCATGAAGTTTAAAAGACATTTCACCGGATAGAAATTGAAGAAAAAACATTGATATACGACACACACACACACACACATAGGGAGCCTGGTAATGACTCCAAGTGGCCTTTGCCCTTTGACGTTTGGCTGCTGTGTGAGTGATGAGCGTCTCGAGGGCTTGTTGACCTCTGACCTCTCTCTGTTTACTTCACGGATGAAGGGTAGAGAGAGAATGGAATAGACAGAAGAAGGTAGACAATCAGTTAACTAAATAATAGATTAAATGAGAGTATTTGTCAAATGTGTTGTGAAATTAAATTTTAATTTGGACTCATCTTAGGACTTCTGTGATTTCAAATGACTTCATGTTTTAAGGAAAGCTGTGGGGGTTGATGTTAGGGAGATCTTGAATGTATAGCCTCTCCCTATAAATAAATCAGCTGAATTCATAATGTTTGAACTGGTGTGTCTGTGCAACATAACAAACCATCAACCATGCTGTCGAGCTGCAGCTTCACCGGTGGCTTTGTTTTCTCCCAAAATATGTTAGTGAGGACTTTTATAGTCAGACAAATGTGAGAGAAATGTTGATGTGCACATTTTTATTTTATTTTTTCTTTATAATTTCACGAATTTAGATTTTCTTCAAGCTATTATGAGGGCCTGAGATAGTTTCAGAAGAAATAATAAAAAAAAAAATCTGCTGAGTAATCAGTGTTACAGATGCATTAAAAAAAAAAGTAATATGTTTAATCAAGAACAGTTCTGTGTCTGACACAAGACATCAGCAAATTCTGTAAATGTACATCTTTTGTCAGTAAATACTGACATAGTTTGGTCTTCAGTTGAACCAAATTTAGAATTTTGGCCTCCCTTGAAATTGAGTTTGACACCTCTGGTCTGGAGTACACATTAAATATTAACTGTAGACCCTCATGTCATGTCTTTTATCAAAGAAGTAAAGTGCTTCTGTGATTCCCCGGTGTGTTGATACATCGCTGCAGTACACCAGACAAATCAAAAAATGGATCATGCTCCAGTTGTAAAGAAATACTTTATCTTCTTCATTTGTACCGTCGCTCTGTAAGCATCCTCCTGTTTCTGTCTCTTTTTATCTCTTTTTCTGTTTGTCTCAGCCGTCTCTCACACACACCAGTGATAAATAATAGATTACCTCCTGCCTTGGGTCATTCATCATTAGTTTTCTCTGATGAGCCTTTTAAATCAGCCCAAGCCCAGCTCTCGTCTGAGCTTTGCCATCGATTGCGGCGGCGGTTCTTTTGTAGCTGTGATTAAAGATGTGAGGTGAAACGGTTTGTTAAGTTTCATTTCTGAGCATAACTTTCTCACTGTGTCAGAGCAGTTAGATTTGAACAGCTGAACAGTGTTTTCCTCTCATTGTTATAAACCTTATTAAAACAATTATATGCATTCAGATATATATTATTTGTTGTGATTTCACAGTGAATCCAACACTGTTGCTTATTTCTAAAACTTCAAACAATGAAAAATGTCCTGTTTTGATTCACATTTACATTGTGAGTCCCCATTACTCATCCATTGATCTGAGTTGATACTAATATTTAGGCAAAAGTAAAACCTTAACATGTCTATTGAGCCTCATGCCAACCTGGCTGTTAAAGGAAGGTACCCCTCAGTATTTGTACTGTATTTGTGCTCAGCTTTATCATTCTATTTATGTCTACTGGCTCCATCCCATCCCAAAGGTCTATAAGCTTGTCATTAAATCTCTGCTTAAAAGGCCCACTTTGAGTTCCAGTGGTTTACACAGTTACAGTTATATCTAATCTTCACTTTACTTCAAAAGTTATTTCAAACAGTAATTTAAAGCAACCATTTACAGGATGACAGTTTGTTGAAAAAGCTTTAGTTAAGATTTAGAGCAAACCATATCACGCTGAAACAAAATGAGTTAAAGTCAAAAATGACCTCTTTATAACCATTTACAGTGGTTTTCCCTCTTCCTGTTCTATTAAATCGTAGGTCGTCATTCAGAAGAATTTATCATCCTAATACACATCTGTCCACAAATGATAGGGATTAAACGTATCCTCTTTACTGGGTTGAGTCAGAATTAGTCTCTTACCAAGCATGGTTATGGTTTTCCACTGGGTTTTGAACTGTTCATTATACATTTATCATTTTCTTCTGGAAATAAGAAAACCATTCATACATTTCCACTGGTATGCTGATGAAACTCAGCTCTATTTATTCATCAAACCACTGAGTTTAATGAGATTACAAGTTTGTCTTGCAGACATTCAAGCCTGGGACACACAGAAGACGGATGCGTTGCGCACACGCCGTTTTAAAAAAACAAAAACATTATAGTTACTGAGAGTGGCTACACGGAGAGCGCAACGTAAACGCCGATCCGTGCGGAGGCGCTAAAGTTCTGTGCCGGTTCTATCTCAAGCGCCGCGGCGCGGCATATGCAGCTTTAATACGCGATTTTCCAAGCGGCGTTCAGCCTTCCATAGGCTGCATAGCGCGTCCTGTGTACCCCCTAGACTGCGGCGATTCTGTGGCGCAACGCATCTGTCTTCTGTGTGTCCCAGGCTTAAGATCTTGAGCTCAAGCAACTTTTTGGAATCTTGATCAAATTTTGTCATTTTGTAAACAGTTTCTTAATAATTCTTTAATTTAACACAACTCTTGAATCTGATGATAATATCTTCCAGCTTGGTGTTTGTGGTAGTTCTTCATGTAGATCTTTTAGGTGAAAATCAAAACACTGAACCTCTGTTTGGGAATGTTTGAGCATCTTTTCAGTTTCTGGGGAGATCATTTAATTTCCCCTCTCATCTTTTGGTGTGAGTCATACAAAACAGGCAATAGAACATCAGCAGAGCATGTACATACAGTATTCTTCACTGTCTGAAATGTCCATATTTCTTCTCCTTTATGCAGCACCCAGAGAGTGTGAAGAGGACGAGTTTCAATGTCAAAATGGCTACTGCATCCGCAGCCTCTGGCATTGTGATGGTGACAATGATTGTGGGGATAACAGTGATGAACAGTGTGGTGGGTACTCACAAAATGTAAAATCACATATGCACATTTGTCTTTACACTATATTCCAGTGTAACATGTTTTTATCTCCTATCAGATATGCGTAAATGCTCAGACAAGGAGTTTCGTTGCACCGATGGGAGTTGCATTGCTGAACATTGGTATTGTGATGGAGACACGGATTGTAAGGATGGATCGGATGAGGATAGCTGCCGTAAGTACCTCAGTGTGTGTGTGTGTGTGTGTGTGTGTGTGTGTGTGTGTGTGTGTGTCTTAAAAAACAGTCATGCACTTTTTAGATTTGAGAGACCATCTTTATTTTTGAGGTCACTGTGACTGTGAAAATTTCCAGACTGAAAGATTTGTGCAAAATGGGTTATTCAAAAAGCTGAAAGGGTGACATTTTCACTTCAAGTCAACATTTTTTATTGCTTAAATTCAAATCAAAAAGCTTTCTAAAGATACTTTTAGGTGCATGGAAAAGAATGCAAAGAATCATTTGGATGAATGTGATGAAATGAAAGTTTCAAATGGAATACAATTCATTATTTAAAGGAAACAAAATAAACAAGAAATATGAAGCTAAATTATTTATGCTAGCTATGTTTTCAAAATCCATACTGGACTAAACTTTTAGTGCATCACAATTGAATCTGCAAATTAGGGTCAAAATGGAATTAAATGTGCTTCAGTCTGCAGAAATAACTTATGGTTGCAAGGAGAGGGAAAATAATCCTCTGATCAGTAGCACAGAGTGTAATTACATTGTAGCCACTTTAATGCATAAAATATAAGCATGTTCAGAGTTCTAATAGAGCTATGTGCTTCTCCTACGCAGCTTGACAGTCTGAGCCGAGTGAAGTCAAAGCTTCAAAGAGTTGTAGACAGCCAACTGCTGCACCGTCTTCTATAGCATCTGTTTAATGTGCCTATATGTCTGTGTAGCCTCAGATGTGACGCCAGCCACCTGCAGCGTGGAGGAGTTCCAGTGTGCATATGGCCGCTGTATCCTCGACATCTACCACTGTGACGGAGATGATGACTGTGGAGATTGGTCGGACGAGTCGGACTGCTGTAAGTTTCTCTTTCACTTATGGACACACAATCACAGCCTGCATAATGAGGACTCAACACTGACTTTAAGAGATGATGTCATACCCACAAATATTCCACTACTAAATAATAACATGAGTTCAGCTCAAGATTTGTCTGATGTCATCAGACTCGTATTTTAAAGGGTAATCTAACAGTGTTTAATGAGATGAAGAGATTTGCATACAGGTACATAAAGAATATGAAGGACAGAAACGGCCGGCTGTTAGCGCTTCAATTTTAGGAAAAAATACCAGAGTCCCAAAAAGAAAAACACATTTTAAGCTAGCAGAAAACTAAAATCATTTGGACATAGAAAGAGGAAGAACCAGGGTGAACATTAGCATAGCATTCAACGGCTGGTGTTTTGCTCTCATTTGTTACTGTGGCAATTCAGGGTCCCATGTCCGGGGGAGGCGCGGCCTAGGGATTATAGCCGACGAGAGGGGTGAGAGCTTGTGAACCTTGTTTGTGTAAAATAGCTAGCTATACCTAGCTTGTTTGCAAATTCCCTATTGCATCTTTAATATTACTATTTTTTTCCACCTATTTCCCCAAATGAATAAAAAATGCAAAGATGTTATTTCTCTTTTCTTAGTGTGAGCATTAAAGGTTTAGGAGGTGTGATGTTCAGTGTTTCTGTTTTGTATTTCTCTGTTGTACCTGTTAGAATATACTGCAGTTTAGGACGTTCTAGAGAGGAAAAAACTGCAGCTTTTAGGAGAATGTATCCTCAGTTTTCTTCCTAAATGGGACCAGACGTAGTACCTGATACTTGTGTTGTTAAAACATTTAAACTTGATATTATGTCTTGACCTTGAACTGAGGAATGGCTACTACTCAGCAGCCTCTGTTTGATCTTCTCTGTCTTTGTGCCCCTCCCCCCTCCACAAAATACCTCCACCCCCCATCCTGCACACACTTATCCCTTCTCCTTTAAGTTGACTTTGCATCTCTTTAATCTTTTTATATTTCCTTTTTATTTAGTCATTGTCTTGTACTTCCACTTTATCTCTCTCTGACACACAAACACACTCTCAAAATCAAGGGTTTCTTTGATGTAATGATGCAAAAACCAAAACAGCTTCAAGGTTTTGTAACACTGTTTGATCATCTTATAGGTCATGTTATTGCTGCTTTCTTTGTTTTAAAATGTCTGCTGTACTTCTGAAGCATCTTTTGGAAAGATGAGCTGTCTTCAAAGCTTCTAAAACTTAGTGAATAACAACGGATTGAAATGTGTCAATTTGCAGATTTAACAAAATTCATGCCCAAATTTCACAGGAAAACGAGCAAATTCCAAAAAAGACTTCACAGGCATCAGACAAACAATTTGACCGCCATCTGTTAATTTGCCGCCGTCCGTCGCCGTAAATCTGCCCACTTTTTTTGGTGACATATTTATTTCTGGCACACTGGTTCAGAGGGAGAGCGTCCTGTGGATTCTGTTTCATTTTTTTGTGGACACACTCACCCTCTTTCACACACTGACACTCACAGAGGAGGCATTCCTCAGAGGCATAAGACAGCCCATCCTCAGACAGCATTCCTTGGCATCAACTCGTCAGACACATGAAGGGCGCTTTGTTAGAAAGGAAGCCCTTCTCTCTCAGCTTCTCTTTGCCTCGTGTGAATTTATACACAAACACACACATGTGCATTCTAACTTGTATGCATCATCGAATCGCCACATGGGAACTGCTTCAGGCTGCATGGATGAGGACGTGATCATGCATTGTGTGTGTATCAGTGAGAAAGGTAGACAAAGTACAAGTGTATCATTTGGGCTTGTGTGTGGGCGTCCATGTTTTTTTTGTTTTGTTTTGTTTCTTCTTTTTTGGTGTCCCACACTGATTCATTTTACCTCTCCGTTTCCATCTGCTTCTCTCAGCGGGAAATCCACCTGCTGTTTTGATCATTCCTCTCTTCTCCTGCCCAGCTGATAGGCAGCACCAAGATGTTTGAAGCTCTCGAACATCCTTTAATTTTTGTCCTCCATTTTTCTGCTTATCATTTAGTTCTTCCTCCAACACCTTTCAACTGTAACTTTGATTGGAGCTCATTCCTTCTGTCAGGAGGAAATGTGTCAAAGAGCCATTCGCACACATACATGTTCACACACGCTGAGGATGAAAGGCGCTTATGTTTGATTCAGTTTTAATCTTTTCATCCACCTACGTCCTTATTTGCTGCCAGTTTTGGCTTCGCTTTGATCTGATCACATGTAGAGAGATGGTGTGGGATTTAGGTTTGGACCACTACGATGTCTCCTCAGATCACAGACAGCCAAAATAAACATGTCTAATTAATGTCTATGGATTTTTTGTTTCATTATCATGGAACTTCAGGATGGTGGAAGGGCTCAGAACTTTGAGGAGAGTTTTATAGTTAGAAATTAATGTAAGCAGCCTCATAGAAAACATTTCTAAATCAGGTGTGCAGGAGAAATTGTAGCAATAGAGTCTTGGCTTGACCTAACTTACCTATAAATAATTATGACCCATCAAAAGGAGTCCTTTGAACTCTCTGTCATAATCAAGACACCAGTTAGACATGTTTTTAGAGCTTTATGACATGGTGCATGATCCTGCTGGAAGTAGCCATCAGAAGGTTGATCCACTGTGGTCATAAAGAGGTGGACATGGTCAGCAACAATTCTCAGGTTGGCTGTGGTGTTTAAACCATGTACAGTTGGTACCAAGGGATCCAAAGAGGGCCAGTCCATCTGCTCCCAGCAACCATGCCACATTCAGAGTGACTTAAATCTCCTTTCTTCTCCATTCGGAAACTATGTTTGAATTTTAGTGTGGTTTTTATGTGTATGTGTGGGTGTATGTGTGCCTGGGAATGGGTTGTGGACTGGGAGGGGAGAGTGTCATAATTGTTCTATGTGTGGGAAAGGGAGGGAACGTGGGTTGTATGGGTCATTTTAATCTGTCAAGCACTTTGTGTTGCTCGCTGGGGCATGAAAGGTGCTATACAAATAAAGTTTGATTTGATTTGATTTAGGAATTCTTCTAAACCATGTCTGGATGCCTAAAGCCATTGAGTGTCTAACATGTGATTGACTCATCAGCTATTTGTGTTAACAAGCAATTGAACAGTTGTACCTAATGTATTGGTTAGTGTAGAAAAGCAGCAGTGGAAGCTGCTTTCCTAAAAACTTGTAACAAAAGCAAATAAAAACGCAATGTAATGATTTCTGGAACAAAAATCCTAAACTTGGTCAAAAATAGGATATTAGCATTGTAAACAAGGAAAGTTTTAATTCATCGTATCACCTTTAACCACCGTTATTAACTTTAAGAAGCAGGAGGGGTATCAACAATATTAAACAACGTAAACAAACTTTGTTTATGCATTATCAAGTATCATATAACCATGACTCTTCTGTTGTGTTGTCTTTTTCCTGTTTTCAATTAACTGTTTTAACATTTTGTGTTTATGTGTGTGTGTGTGTGTGTGTGTAGCTTCCCACCAGCCCTGCAGGTCTGTTGAATTCATGTGCAGCAGCGGGATGTGCATCAACTCTGGCTGGAGATGCGATGGCGAGCACGACTGTGACGATCAGTCGGATGAGAAGAATTGCAGTGAGTATCTCAGTGTCAAAAAAGCCCCAAATAGTTTCAGTTTACAGCAAAATAATGGATTATCTTAAAATCCCTCTTTTGTTTGGAAGAATAAAGTCTCATCTCACCTGCTCTCAGACTGATGGAAGAACGTGTGTGTGTGTGTGTGTGTGTGTGTGTGTGCATGCTTCTGCAGCCTCATCCATGTGCACAGCTGATCAGTTCCGCTGTGGAACTGGACGTTGTGTCCGGTTGTCATGGAGATGCGATGGCGAGGATGACTGCTCGGATCGCAGCGACGAAGAGGGCTGTGAGAAAACTGGTAGGACTAGAAGTTATCTAGTTGTCAGAGGCTAAACATAACACAAGCTTCTTATCGTAGCCATGACAACAGCTCAGAACAGCCATCCTCCTTTGAGAAAATCACTTTATTTGGTGAGAAACTCGGTTGCGTTTTTGAAACAGACTGACTGTTTTGGCTTCGTGTTGAAGTTAAATTAAACAGTGTAAAAGCAGCTGAAAAATCAAGATGGACAGTTTTCCTCTTTTTGTTTTTGTCTTTATTCACTACCGGAAATTTAATATTCGTTTAATCTTCTTGTTGTTTAAAAAGATGCTTGATTTTGCACAATTTATATATATTTACTGTGCATGTTTTTCTGGTTACAAAGTATTCTATTAGACATTCACATAGCGTTCAAATTGTCTATATACATCATTTGGCTCTGGTGTAGCTGAAAAGCTAATTGAAACGAAGAAAACACTCCATTACCTTAAAAAACAAAACATAAATCAGGATAAAAGACTGTATGTTAAACTTAACAGTGTAAACTGATAACGAAAAGCTGTATACCTGCTTTATTACAAGTACATTATGAGCTACATAGGTTTAACTCAAGGAGACATGTCATAAAAGATGTCTTGCCTTGTCTTATGGTCCATCACATCTCCTCTACAGACACTCCTCCATGTGCTCCTGATCAGTTTCAGTGTGGGAATGGACGCTGTATTGGTCAGAGGAAGGTGTGTAATGAGGTTAACGACTGTGGCGATGGGACTGATGAGCACCCACACCATGACTGCCGTAAGTATTCAATCACTGAATGATCAGTTTTACTTCAATCTGAGAAACAACCGATGCTTCAAATTTGATGTTTTTTCTCACTCTTTGTTAGAATTTAGTGGCTGACAAAGATTCAACTTAATATTTCTCACAATTAACCTACGGTTGTTTAAATTAGTTTGTTTTATTGGCAGAGAGGCAGCCTTGCTCCACATTACAGGACAGAATATATCAACGCTGGTCGTCAGAGCTCACTGTCCTACATGGTTTAGATGTTTCCCTGCTTCAGCACACCTGTTTTAAATGAATGGGTTGCTAAAAGGCTAGGGCAGAACTAGGTAGCATGGCTGAGGGAGTCATTGAATCAGATGTTGTAGTGCAGGAAAACATCTAAAACATGCAAGACAAGAAAAAGACCAGATTTTGGATTTCTGTTGAGGATTGGTGGACTTTTTTGCAGATTAATTAATGGTATATTTTGTTGACACGTGGCTGCATGTAACTCAACAACTAAAGAAGTGCTTTTTTTCCCTCTTTATGCGACTGGGAGGTTAGCCCTGTGACCTTTTGACCAGTTCATCTCAGGCGACATTACCAGGAGACTGACCCTGCTTTGGCCTAACTTTAGGAGTCCTTAAGTCAATTATGCACCTTAACCTCAATGTGGTCTGTTGTGTGGGGTTTTATCTCCTATATGCAACAAATCTAATGAAAAATATCTTTGCATCTAATAAAGTCCTAAATTTGGGAAAGACGAAATCAATATTAATATAAGAGGCTCTCTTCAGAATCCCTTATGAGATGAATTTATGAAGATTTTAAAATAAATTCAATGAGAGAAGAGTCTATAGAGACTGAAGGACTTGGTTGGTCTAAATTCTTTGCTTATAAAACATTTAAAGGCTCAGCATCAGATCGGTTGGATGCTTTTACACACACAGTGTGTGTTCATATTTATACTGAATCAGCAAGTTGTGTTTATGCTCCTTTAATGTTTTTGCTGTGTCTGTAGGGCCACGCTCCAGCGAGGGCAACTGTAACCAGAATAATGGAGGCTGCTCCCAGAAGTGTCAGATGGCCAGAGGACTGGTCCAGTGCACCTGTCACACCGGATACCGACTGACAGACGACAGCAAAACCTGCCACGGTAACACTCTGTGTTTGTGTGTGTGTGTGTGAGCGCATGTGCGTGTGTTTGTGCACGGATTACAATCTTGACAGAGTTGTCAGTGAAAGTGAGTGAGGATGTTAATATTCATGAGCTCTGCAGAGTCTGACAAGCTGCCAGGCGCTGCATTGTGTTTAGCTCCTGATAGTGCTGCTGACGTGATGCTGCTCTTTACTGTCTCATGTCAAATTGCATGTTCAGTCCTTTAATTATCTCTAGAAAATATTGCATAAAATAAAAATAACATCTTTGACTTTCCTAAATAGAACCAGTTGTCAAAACACATTGCTGACATTAAACGTTTATTTCTGCAAGGCTTTTTGCCTCTTTATCATCATGCTGTTTTCCAAAATTAAGATGAAGTTATTTGGAAATTTTTGCCATGAGTCAAAAGTTGGTTTTGCATTTATTTTGAATCCTGTGGAAGTTTGACGTCATTATCTGTGTTTCCCTCTGTCTTCTATTTCTGTGGTCTGCTCCAGATGTGGATGAGTGTGCTGCAGAAGGATACTGCAGCCAGGGCTGTACCAACACGGACGGGGGGTTTCAGTGCTGGTGCGTTCAGGGCTATGAGCTTCGACCCGACAAGCGCAGCTGCAAAGCTCTGGGTAAAAAAAAAAAAGCTGTTCTGTGTCTTATTCCTGACAAATGACCACAGAGAGTCAGCCAGATTTGACCTCCAATAAAAGTACGGTTTCATAGTGTTTATACTCGCTCAATCAGTAACTATCTGCTCTAGCCCTTGGGGGGGTCTTGGGCTTCTTCTGAATGTCTGGACTAGATTTAGAATTGTTCAAGAGTTAGAGTGCAGCAGCCCATCAATCTGCTGCAAACCAGAGTTAAACACAGGTCAGGACTGCCTGTCAGGAAGCTGCCACAACCTATACCATCTCCTCTGCTCAGATTAATGCTTGCTATTATTAAACGTGTGCACTGATCGTAACTCAGATCCTCTCTTTATTTGTCTTTATTTGTTCTTTTCATTCTTGTCCAACCTCCTTCAGGTCCAGAGCCGGTGTTGCTGTTTGCTAACCGCATCGACATCCGTCAGGTTTTACCACATCGCTCTGAATACACGCTTCTACTCAACAACCTGGAAAACGCGATCGCTCTAGACTTCCATCACAGCCGCGAACTGGTCTTCTGGTCAGATGTGACGCTGGACCGCATCATGAAGGCCAACCTCAATGGCTCCAATGTGGAGGAGGTGGTCTCCACCGGTCTGGAGAGCCCAGGTGGGTGCAGCAGCTGATGGGATTTAGGTTCAGCTGTAGGACAACAGGTTCATCCATCATTTATTTAATTTAATCAAGTCTCTGCTTCTTTCTGTCTGAGTACTGTCTGACTGCTCTGTTATTCATCACTCCATCCATCACCTTGTTATTTTGGCAGTTCAGCAGAATGAAAGATGCTTAGACTTAAATCTTTTTCTTGTCTGTTGCATTCTTATTTTTGCACTTTTTAACCTTTCTTTTATTATTATTTTTATTCTAATGCCTACTAAAAGTCACTTTGATGGCCTGTAACTCTCTTTTTCTTTTATTATAAGTAAAATCCTTAAAAAAGTTTTAATTTTAATTTGGTATTTTTGAGGTTTGTGCTTAAAACTGTAACTGAAATCAATTATAGCAGAATAACATTTACCTTTAGTGGACAAAGACGTGAAGTAATAATTTTTAGAGCATATACAGCTAGTACTGTTCATGTGTGTGTGTAAGTTATCACCACTGAAAAACATGAAACTCACCTTGAAAGTGCTTTAAACAGATTTTGACAGAGGTGTAGAAACCCTGTATAATAATTAAGGTTCTGATCTGACATGGACTTAATTTAACTGTCTACATAAAACATATTAAAACTATCAACATGAGGATTAAATCACCTGTTAAACATGTCTGATATGTGATACTTAACAGGGAGGATTTCATCTGTTAGCTCAGCTAAAAACAGAACCAGGATGAAGTTCCAGCTAGCTGCAGTGAGTCATAAATTAGAGTTTCTATTTGTTTTAAATAAAGGAAAATAATCTTCCACTATGATCTGTTGATTGAAGGTCAGTTTGATCAGTTTTTACCCACAGTGTTCCATCAGTGGTTTCCTTATATGATTGCCTGTGATTGAGAATAAGTTCTGTGCAGACAGCATTTAGTCTTTTATTCAACTGAGTTTATGACAACCGAAAACATAGTTGGACAGGATTTTTAACATCATTTTATCATGAAACAACTTTTTATTTTTTTATCATAAAAATTTTTTTCCCCCTCTTTCCTTCAGGTGGACTGGCTATCGATTGGATCCACGACAAGCTTTACTGGACGGATTCTGGGACGTCTCGTATCGAGGTGGCCAATTTAGACGGAACACACCGGAAGGTGCTGCTATGGCAGAATATGGAGAAGCCCAGAGCCATTGCTCTGCACCCCATAGAGGGGTATGGCCCCCCCAATCACACACACGCATGCACGCTCACACACACACACACACACACACACTATAATTCACCACAGATGCTTTCAAATCTACACACATTCATGTATGCATACTCCCTCTAGACATGTCCCAGTTGTAGTGTAGCAGCAGAGCAGCGATTAAAGTTTGGCAGCACATAGTTACCCACAGGCAAGCATCTGTGTGGAACAAGTATCCTATGAAAGGGGCAGCAGCTAAGTGTGCCTTCCTCCTTTTGTTTCATATTGTGTTATGGAAGGAAAAAAGTTTTGCATGAGGCCCCAGTGAAATTTTAAAGTGGAAAACGTATGCAGCATAGAGTAATTGCAAAAAGAAACTTGTTAGGTCACACATCTGCTGCGAGTGAAATCCTGACAACAGTCTGTTTATGCTACGAGAAGATGATCTGCTCACACAGCTTCGGGTGTACATGTGAGGAAACCATGAGTGTCGTCTTGTCTTCTTCAGTAAGATCTACTGGACGGACTGGGGGAACACGCCTCGCATCGAGTATGCCAACATGGACGGCTCAAACCGTCGTGTCATCGCAGACACACACCTGTTCTGGCCCAACGGCCTCACCATTGATTACGCCAGCCACCATATTTACTGGGTGGACGCCAAGCATCACGTCATCGAGAGAGCTGACCTGGATGGACGCAACCGCAAAGCCGTCATCAGCCAAGGTAGACTCTCAGCTGCCATCTGTTTATTTAAAATCAACAAATAGCTCAGAATTACAGTAGACTTTGAGATCAAATAGTTAACATTAAAGTTTTGGATTTTTGAGTAATTTAAGATGCTTCTTGTTTTTTTTGTACTAGATTAGTGATTATAGTGTGGACTGGAGGAATGTCCCTCTGCTGAAAACAGGCTTAGAGTTACAAGACTGTAGCTTCTATCAAATTCAGCATTTTAAACCAATCAGGATCAAAAAATCTAATTTCCTCAGATACTAATTCATTTGATCCAGTTAGGATGTAATAATAGCTTCAATTATACTTACAGCTCAGTCAAAAATTATAATAAAAGAGCAGAATCAGCTAATACAAATATAAATATCTTTAATAACTCATCTGATTGTTGATAAACATTGGTCAGCATGCTTTTTGTATTTTTGTCTTTTATGACAAATCACAACACATGTTTTAGAGAAATTAATAAAGAATTTGGACCAAAAACAAGAAATAAATGTTATCAAATATAAATGATCTCATTGATTTCTTGGCATATTGAAGCCTTTTTGTTCCCATAATAATAAGTAATAGCTCAAACATAGGTCAAATAGCTGAACCTGAGAAGATCCCTCATTTTAAAACCAGTGTTTACTAAGAAGTTGCTGAAGTAACTGTAATCTTATTATGAAACAGGAATGATGTGACGTGCAGAAGTCTGGCTGGACTTCAGTTTCTCGTTCAAAATTCTCATTTAATATTACACTCCCATGCAAGGAAACACACACACAGTTGTAGCACAATGACACTACTTCAGCGCTCCATGTGGAGCTAATCAGGGTCGTATTTCCATCAAAGAGCATGCACATGTTACCAGTGAAATGCACAAGCTCAAAGCCATAAATAAGAACTGAAAGCTAGATGCATGCCTTTGTTTATGATGTTGCTTCCTACTGAGAAGTGTGTGTTTGTGTTCCTGAAAGTGGGGATGTGGTGTTTGGAAATGTAACCATGAAGGGAATCGATCTGAAACACACTCCTGCTTCTGAGGGGTCATCGTGCGTGAAAGGCTGCTTCTCAGGTTTTTGCTGATAGTTTTTGTGGTTTCCTGCTGCGTTTGTTCTCTACATGCTTCTCAGTCAGCAAACAAGCAGCCAGCAGGACACTTTGATCACAGAAGGTTGGTGGTGGGAGATTTACTCCAACAGCGATGCTAGAATGGGTGGTGGTAGCACCAGGATACACATGGTGTTGCTTGTTTTTGAGAGAAAGGAGTAGAACAATAAAGCAAGCATGAGATGAGATGTTTTGAAAGCTAAACAGTCTATAAATTTATTTTTTATTGCTGACTGAATATAAATTAAGTCAAAATCCAGCTTATATTCAGTTTTTTCCATCAGTTTTAGCAGGCCTTCACGTGGTTTTGTGATTAGTTCTACTGAAGCAAGAAAAAAATACCAAGAAGTTATTTATTTAATTTTCAGGGTAAACATGAGCTACTCAACTAAAGATCGAATTCTTTATCTGAAACATGAATTTCCTGGTAGCGATTAGTTTGAGTTTGATCTAATAGAAATGGTGGCGTTTGGGGCAAAAGGTCTCGCTAACAGAGTGGTTTCTAAACTGGGAGGTTTTTTTTTCTCGATGAAGTGGAGAGTGTGAAAGCACATCAGTGATTATCAGGGGTGTCAAACAGTGGGGGAAAAGAGAGGGACTGGGAAATGTTTGATGTGTGTGTGTATGTGTGTGTGTGTGTGTGCAAGGCATCATTCCTGTGAGCTGCCCTTAATGATGTGTGCTCTGAGGATAAAAGGCTGTAATTGGCCCTGTCCTTCCTCCACAGCTTGTGTTTGCTCAGACAACACACAGGACAAATGGGACTATTTTTTGTGTGTGTGTCTATGTGTGAGGGTGTTTGTGGGGTTACGCTCTAAACTGCAGTGCCCAGGAATGTTAACGAGCGTTTATCTCCCTTCACCTATAGCTGTGTATGTGGGTTTGGGCGTGTGTGTGTGTGTGTGTTGGCTGGATGAGGGCCAGCTCTAGTGGCGGTTTCATGGATGCTGCTGCTTTCTGGTCTGCACACCTGTGCAGCTGGAGGTAGAGGACAGGAAGGAGAAGGACACTGTGATCGTCTCTGCAAGATAATATGATTAGTATTTGTTTAATTGTCACTCATGCAGAGTTAATCGCCTGCTGCACAATAATACAAGGACTGGTAGATTAGAGAGGAATTTCTGCAATATGTGCAAATGTTAAAATACCCAAATGTATCTTTAGGTTTTATCTTTAGTTTTGAGCCATTTTTACCTATTTCAGTCCTGTGCTTCCACTTTCTAATTCTTTTTTTAAGTGGTGTCTTTGTGACAGGTTTCAATTTAAAATAGTTTAACAAGGTTGTGTGTTATGTGTAGATTCAGCACTGATATATCCTTTGAGCCAGGTGGGTTTTTTTTATGCTGAAAGGATTCATTGTTCAGAGTTTACTGGTTAAACAGAATATTCCTTTGATAGTGATCAGGTACAAGGTCTGGGCTGAAACGGATTGAAAAAGCTACGTATTGTCAAGCAGTCTCTTTTTTTGCATTTTTTAAATTAGTTTACAACAATAAGGGCTATGATGTAGTTAGGTAACAATGTTTACCCATTTTTTACCCCAAACATCCTCATATTTTTATGGAAGAATGTGGTTTTTACTTTAGTATTTTTCAGACATAGGGACTGAAATGTGCTCTGCCAAGTGGTTGACCTGGCAGTGAACGAGTTCAAAAGGGAAAACAAAGTAAGACGGATAACTCAAGGCTTTTGCAAAGTTCTGTGTATGTTTGTGATACCTTTAAGATTTTGCAACTGCTTGAAACATTTACTTCTATGAAACAAGGAGGTAACATAATCTTTTTGAAGTGCTTTGACAATTTGTTGCCCCCTCAGTAAGTTTTTGCTTACTCATTACACTTGTCAGTCGAAAAATCTGCAAATAAATTTCAGTGTGAGACAGATATTGTGAATAAGTATAAAATGAAGTTTTCAAATGATGATTTCATTTGTTAAAGGAAAAACGCTCCTGGATCACCAATCCTGAATTATTCTGATTATTAATCACATTATTTTGAACTCTGAGCTCAGTTTCTCCAGCCACACCCAGGTCTGATTACTACCAGACCTGTAGAATTAAGAAATCTCTTCAATAGAACCTGTCTGACAACATGAACTAGGCTAAAAGATCTCAAGAAGCAACACATCCTGCCCTGTTCTTCAGAAATTCAAGAACCAAAGAACCCAGAACAACATCTAAAGCACTGCAGGCCTCACTTGGTTAAAGTTATAATCAGAGATCACGTTTCAGCAAATCGAAAGAGACTGTAGAAAAAGCATCCACTAAAAGAGTTTCAAGGCCAAAACCTTTCCTGACCAGAAGCAAAACAAAGATCCATCTCATATCTTGCTGCTCCTCAAGACTTTTGGTAAAATATTCTCTCAGCTGAAGGTGTCCTGTGTGCTCTGTTCCATCTAGAATAAAACTAACACTGTATTTCAGGAAAGCACCTCAGCAGTGAAACATAGTGGTGGTAGTGTGATGGTCTGGAGCTGCTTTGCTGCTTCAGAACCTGGACATCTATGACAAACACTGGATTGTAGTTGTTGTCACCAGGAGTGTTACAACCTGTTAACTTTAAAGGTTAGAATCGTTTTAACAAAGGGCCAAGGTTTGGATTGCTTTATTTCCCCAATTAACAATTAAATCATCATTTGAAAACTGCATTTTATATTTTACTCGGGTTATCTTTGTCTGATACTGTTTGCTGATCCGAAACATTTATTTTAGTGTGATGAGTAAGCAAAGTCTGTGGGGGGGGGGGGGGGGGGG
>SSNR01000007.1:5051531-5165197 GCA_006937965.1 Callopanchax toddi | reverse complement strand
GGGGGGGGGGGGGGGGGGGGGGGGGGGGGGGGGAATACTTGTTCACAGCCCTGTATGTGTTGTTCAGGTATGTGTAAATCATCTCCAATAATTAGGGGTAGGAATAGCAGAATATTCACCTTGAAAGTCCTTAAAAAGTGCTTGAAATACACTTGAATTTGATATTGGTGAAAATATAAGAACCCTGTATAAAAACCATGGTACAAGGATTATTGTAGCTTTTTTTTTAAGTTAGTTATATTTTGTCTATTAGTCTTTTAACCTTTGGCAAATAAAGCTCAGGCCAAATAAAATTCTACAAACTTTGATGGCAAAGTGTCATATGTAAAAATCAAAGTCTGTTGTTGGAAATATTTGTCAACAATTCTCTCTGGAAACCACTCTGTGACTTGATATCAGTAGAAACCAGCTTCAGAGAGATATTAAATCTCCACTAAACCTGTAAACAAAGATGAGCGTCGACTTTAAACTAAACAGTCTACTGTCCAGCTGGAGGCCACGCCGTGTTGCTGATGGGTTATAAAACAAAGTGCGACAGGTTTGGTCAAGGTGTGAGGGAACAGAGCGTTGCCACGTTGTAGGTTAAAGGGGACAAATCTGTGAAGGCTTGGTGGGACGTTTGATGCCCTGTCTGCCTGCAGCTGCTCCTCCAGCTGTCCCGGAAACACGATGCGGCGCTGGGTGGGGTGGGGGTGCCGGGATGACAAGAAAGAAGGTGACCGTGTCGAAACCAGGCGCCTCGGTCTCAGAGCAGGAAAAAGGGTGTGTTGTTGTCTCTTTTATGTTGGGATAAGATCAGAAAACACACCTTTTTGCCAGTTTTACCTGACACACACCTGAATCTGTTTAAGGAGGTTGTGGAAGACGGGAAGGAAAGTGGCCTTTTGTCATATTGGTTTATTTTTAGGATAATTGTCCTTTTCCGAACAAATTGATTTACAGAACTACTGTAGAGTTAATGTTAGTTTTTCCTGCTGGACAAAGCAAATTCTGCTGCTTGTGCAGAATGTTCATTAAAAGAATGCCCCTGTTGTCTCACCGAGCTCACACTCGAACACACACATTACTCTGATTCTTGTGGCTCATTATCATTCCAGTCTCCTTCCAGTTTTAGCCATTTACCAATTGACATTTATGTTAGGCCATAAAACACTGTCATTAAAAGAGCATGGCTGTTTTGAGAAGCCAAGCACCACCATCACCACTCCGAGGAGCAGAAATCTCATTTTCCATCCATTCAGCATTCCAAGCGAACTGCTTGTACTGGAGAAGGATTGCGATAAAGAGTACATTAAACAAGGGTGTTAGGAGATTCACCCTGAGCAGACACATTTGCGGGCGCTTCCACTCCCCATTCAGGTTCAGCGTTAGGTGATCGTACGAGTCAGCTGTTTGTATAACTGCAGACTTGAATGGAAATTTTCCGTGCAGCCAGCATCAAGGCCCTGAAGCATATTTTTTTTAGTTTGTCTCTTTAAACAATCAGTAAGAGCTTACATGTAAACATCGTCTCCCAAGTGAAGAACAGTAAATAATCAACCAACTGGGTGTTTGCATTTTCTCTTCGTTTTTCTGGTTTGAAAAGTGGTAGACACATTTTCTGACAAATACAGTAAAGCATCCTTTAAATTTAATCATAATTATTTCTTTTGAGTAAGCGCTAAAACAGTTGCAGTATTTTATCTAAATTACAAATAAAGTAGTTAACCACCTGACACTAATTACTGAAATTACATGAATGGTTTTATTGTCCTGTAGATTACTGCAGGCATGAAGTACTCATCCTTTTTAAGTTGTAGAATAAAATCTGGGATCTATTCCTGTTGAGATTACCGTCTTTCATTAAAGCAAATCAAATTAAAACAATAAATCATTACAGACTTTAAAAGAAGAGTCCGTCTAGTATCCAGTTTAAAGGTTTGACTTGATTTTCCATTCAGATTCTGGACAGGAGAGTCAGATTATTCATGAGGAACCATGGGAGCGTCTTTTGTTGTGGATTCATTGACCACAATTAAATGAGCTACAGACCAGATGAGAGACACAGTAATTGAGAGCAGATCTGTGTGAGGACAGTATGACATCAGTCGAGACCACAGCGCTGAATGTTGGTGGAACAATCCAAATATAGCAGCTTCTTTTTTTCTGTTTAAACCTGAACGCCAAAGTACACATCTTAGAATTATTATTTGCTCTCATTATGAAGGGCAAGTGACCATATAGGATCACTTAAAATGTTGATTTAGAGCCTAAATCTCAAACTTTTACAAAAAAGTTCTTAAAATTATTTTTAAAAAGAGAAGAAAGTAAGAAAAATGTAACATTTAAAGGCACACTAAGTAACTTTCCTGAGCCAGTATGTGCTAATATGAACCTTTACAGGTTTAATGAAAAGTCACTCAGCCCCATCTGCTGCTTGGATCCAGAATACTGCAGTTGTAACTTTAGAATCTCCGGTCCGGTGCCCTGAAGTCTCACAAAGTCACGCATCTCGCGAGAATCAGTAACGCTTTACGGCAATTCATGTTTCCACCTCAGGACAGACGAGTTGAAGACATAGACATCGTAGATATGAGCTACGAGATCTATTGTATCGTGTTCATCATGGTGGAGACTCTAAAGAAACAAAGAAAACCTGATGATTAAAAACACAGCGGGAGGGAGGGGAACAGTTGGTCTTTAAGACAGTGATTGAAAACAGACACTAGGGGGTGCTAAAAACAAGCCAAAACTGCTAGTGTGCCTTTAAGAAAAGATTTTAAAAGTTTTAAAATACTATTAATGTTAAATCAATAAGTAAAGCAAAAGGTTTTGAAACTTTAAATTTCCAAGTATTTCTCTGATCACTTTTTAAGTGGTTAAAAGGACATTTGTCATTTTATAAATGCTTTATTTTTCTTTCAATTTATTTTACTTTTTAAAAAAGCTTCCTTTTTTCCCTTTAATGAACTTTTTAGTAAAAGTTTTAGGTTTAGGCTACAAATCAAAATGTAAAGCCTGCGTAATTGATCAACTTTGCCCTGTAACAGGTTAAAGCTTGAGTTTTTTCTGACTGTTAGTCATTTAACACTTTATTCAGACTGTTTGTTTAAACTTTGTGTTTTTAGGCCTTCCTCATCCGTTTGCCATCACTGTGTTTGAGGACAGCCTCTACTGGACCGACTGGCACACCAAGAGCATCAACAGTGCCAACAAGTTCACCGGCAAGAACCAGGAGGTTATCCGCAACAAGCTGCACTTCCCCATGGACATCCACACCCTGCACCCACAGAGGCAGCCTGCAGGTCGGTGCACAGCTTACAGCTTGAAACAGAAAAACAAGAAACGAGAGGAATAGAGTTCTGAATCACCAAACCATCAGCCTAACGAGGAAAGAAGTGCACAGGCAAAACCTCAAAGGGTATCACTGCACAGAAGTGAAAAGTTGTCTCACAGATGAAAGAATGATCTGTTGTATTAGCGTTGGACCCTGTGGTGAACCGGCCAGCGGAGGAGTTTTCATCAGCATGACAGCAGAGACTTGTGTTCTGTGATAACAAACTTTGTTACAGTTGACATACGGCCAAGAGAAAGTTTTTGTTTTCATACTGATGAAAATATTATAACAGTCTGACACTAATATGAACTGCGAGCTGCCTCTGTGCCGCCAGAGCGAGGTCAGGCACCGATCCATTTGGTTCAGTTGAGGTTCTGTCAGTCATGTTGCTTCAGGTCTGTGTTAAGGTCGAGCACACCGGAGCTGTAGTGAAAACCAGATGCACACTGACATTCAGAGAGGAGTAAATTACTTAAGCTCCGCCGCTGTAGGAAATTACATGAAACATTTGTTATACAGATTCTTTTTGTTGCCAAAGATGAGACGAGGAAATCAGTTTCATCTGTAGGATTACCACAACAGGAAATGAAGGGGAAACAGAGGGGAAAGCAAGCATATTTGGACTTGGTTGAGTTTTAAAAAGGAGTTTCCAAACAGAAAACTCGTGTTCTGATTTGTGTGTCTGACTGCTTCTCCTGTAGGTGGCAGAAATCGTTGCGGCTCCAACAATGGAGGCTGCAGCCATCTGTGTCTACCCAGCAACAAAACATACACCTGCACCTGTCCCACTGGCTTTAAGAAAGTGGACCACCACAACTGTGCCAACAGTGAGTTCTTAGACATGTTTCAATTAGCTGTGACTCAATGAGTGTTCTTTTTGTACACTAAAAAACTTTAACAGTAAATATTCTATCCATTTAGTCTAAAACCCACTAAACTCTACAGTTAATTAAACTAAAACTACGCTGTGCCCCACTAGTTTATTTATTAACCTGAAAAGAAATAGTGAAATATATGAGTTTGATGATGATGCAGAAAGTGGAGCGTTTTTCTCTCTGATTTACATCTTTTCCTTTGGTTCTCCTCCACCTCCTCTGACTCTTGGCTGTGAAGTGTTTCCTCCTAAATCACCACAGGTTCAGAAACTAAATTGGAAATGTTAATCCTGTAACACACACTAAATCGGATCAGCCTGGAAGAAGAGGTGTAAGCTGTTGAGAGAATATGAAATTTTAGGGGACAAAAGGAGTGTGTAGAAGATCAGAACACACTCACTTGTAGTGACAGCTCAATTAACAGAAATGTTTTATTAGTTTAATTTTTTACAGCTCATTGCAGCCAAATAAGCTCAGTTGCACAACTTAAATAAATTAGTCATCTGAATCCACACCCTCTGGATTTCAAAATTACTTTATTGTATTCTCATCTGTCTTTTTCATTTATTAAGGAGTTCTGATTTATGATATTAATCAGCTTGTTTGATTGATTATCCCTTTAAGAGCTGTTGGATGTATTTGTGCTTGTGTTGTTTTGTTGTGTTCACTGTTGACTCCACTGTTAAACCTAGAAGACTGACAGAAGACCTTTGGTCTTTAATCAGGTCTTGACAAGTTCCTGCTTTTTGCCCGAAGGACGGACATCCGACGAATCAGCTTTGATACCGAAGACATGTCCGATGACGTCATCCCTCTGGCCGACGTGCGCAATGCTGTGGCACTGGATTGGCACGATAAAGACGGCTACATTTACTGGACAGATCTCAATACCGACTCCATCAACAGAGCTTTATGGAACGGGACCAAGCAGGAGGTCAGTGACATCTACCGTCAGATCTCCATCTGATCACGAAGGTGTGGGGAACGGAAAGAAGACAGCTGTTTTTTTAGATGATAGTATACTGCCATCTACTGGATGTGTTGTAAATTGGCATCAAATGAAGAAAATATTTGTAAAATTTGAAGGGATAAATGTTGAAATGCCACCAGAAACAAAGTTTAAATAACAGTTTTGTACATGAATTTTGGCTCCTGGCATCAAAGTATTTTTTTAGCTTGCAGAATAAGTGGAAAGAAGAGTTACAATATCTGTTTTCCTGCTTTGATGTTGTTTAGGTGGTGGTGGATACAAGTCTGGATAACCCAGCAGGACTGGCAATTGACTGGATAACCAACAAACTGTACTGGACTGATGCAGGTAGACAAACTCATTTATTAGATTCTAACTATGCACAGCTATAGCACATTATATGTTTATTATTATCAACCGAGTCTTTTTTGGGTGTTAGGAACGGATCGAATCGAGGTTTCTAATACAGACGGGAGCATGCGGACTGTTCTGGTTTGGGAGAACTTGGATCGACCTAGGGACATTGTAGTTGACCCAACTGGAGGGTAAGATCTTTATAAAAAGATTTCAAATAAAAATGTTCTAAATAGGACACTAATTTGACCAGTTATGTTGTTCTATCTCTGTAGCTTAATGTACTGGACTGACTGGGGAGCCAACCCAAAGATTGAGCGTGCAGGAATGGATGCCTCCAATCGTATTGTCATCATTTCGTCCAACCTGACGTGGCCCAATGGACTCGCCATTGACTATGAAACCAAACGTCTTTATTGGGCTGATGCAGGCGTGAGAACTATTGAATATGGAAACTTTGATGGCTCTGACAGACAGGTAACAGGTGTTTTAGTCTCACACAGTTATGGCTTTCAGGGCAATTAAAAGTCTAGCATGCTTAGGATTGTCTATATATGTCTGTGACTGTTTTTCCATTTAGGTTTTGATCAGCAGCCAGCTGCCTCACCCCTTTGGTCTCACTATATATGAGGACAAGCTGTACTGGACTGACTGGACGGCCAAGAGCGTCACGAGTGCTGATAAACTCACTGGGTTGGGCCGCCGCACACTGGCTGAAAACCTGGAGAACCTAATGGACATTCATATGTTCCATCGGCACCGTGATACAGGTCTGTAAGCATCTGCAGGATGGATTAAAACTAGGGCCGGGAATTGATTAAAATAAATTAACTAATTAATCGCAAATCTGAACTAAATTAATTGCAGTTAATCGCATTTAAAAATTAATCGCAATTAATTGCATTAAAAATGAATCGCAATTCATCACTTCTTTTCAGAAAAAAGAAATTACATGTAGTTTACAATGTCCAGCCATGAAATATGCCAAAATGAAAAAATGCATTTAAATTGCATTTCAGTTCAAAACAGTTGAAAAACAAAAATTCCTGACTAAAACTGGACAGACCCTAAATACAGTACTTTATAAATCTATTTGTTTATTTTATGTACAATTTCAGAAGGGTGTTGTTTTAAAATAGTAATAAAAGATTTCCAACATGTGGAAACATTATGAGAGAATCAGTTTTTGCAGTGTTCAAACTGACCCACGGCCTGCCTCGTTTTCAATGAGGGGTCCGGGTCACTCAGGTCTCTGTTGTTTAAAGTCTGGGAATGGGATCGCCTGGGTTCGGTACTGGTTTTACTTTTCAGATAGGGTCTGGGTTTCTCGTACCGAGCCGAACTGAAACCTCCGCTCGGACCTCGGTGTCAGACCGGGACTGGACCCGTAACACCTGCTCAGTGCTGAACTGAACTGAACCGGACCGTACGGCGAGAAAGGAGCAGGAATAAATCTAAATGCTAGAGACCGTCCAGTTTCACCGCCGATTACTTTCGGTTTTCACGGTGAAAAGAGCGGAGAGTTCCGCGACCGGGTAGACCGGTGAACTGATGACATCCGAAGAAGCAGGTAAGGTGGGCTGGACCCATACGAATGATAAAGGGAGGATATTGACACGGGCTGGGAGCCGTCTGTGAGTCTGGGCAGCAGGAAATCAGGCTGACAAGCGCTCCGCCTTGCTTCAAACACAAGTTGCGTTAATTACGTTAATTTTTTTTTACGCGTTACGTCTTTCAAATTAATCAAGCGTTATTAACGCGCTAAAGTCCCGGCCCTAATTAAAACACATACTTACATGTGATGTCAGTGGTTTGGGCACTAGTGTGAAAATGGCAGTAAAGTTTAAGAGTTCATGTTCAATGTGAGAGTAACGGTGAATATGTTAAAAACTAAAATGAGCAAAAAGTGTCATTTTGATTTAAATAAAAATCATTTTATCCTCCCCTATTGGTTTCTTACATTATAAGTTAATGTAAATGAAAGGTTTTATATTATATTTTTAAAAATGCCAGTTGGCTGAATTTCTGAAACAGAAATCAAACTTTTGATCAAATGTCAGATAAAAAATCCCTTTTACATTTTGTTTCCATATTACAGCTTTTTATTTTTATGAGAAATTATAATTGTTTTCTTTTTTACATTTGTCAATGAACCTTTCTGTCATAATGTAATATAGAAAATCTCCCTATTTTTTAAAGTAATTTCTGTTTTCATATAATTTATATTGTAAACACGTAATCAATTCTTAATATAAATTTTAAAATAATTATATTTGTAAAATTTTTTACCCCCCTGTGACCCACTGTGGAGGATACAGCAGGTACAGAAAATGGATGGATGGACTTTTTTTTTTTTTTTACCAAAACATGACAAATTCAAATCTTTAAAAAAAAGTTCTTCTTTTTTTGTAAATAAAAATCTACTAGTTACATTAATTTGTTGCAGCCAACTAACCAAAATCCAAAGCTTTGAATTAAAATACTTTTTTCTGTAAGAATAAAATGAATCAGCACTTGAATAAATAAAGTCCAGATCATTGGTTGAGAGGGCAAAGCCTCAGTGGGACTTGTTTAACTGAAACCTGTTTCTCTGATGTAAGAGGTTATTTTATTCTCCCAGAGGGGTTTCTGTTTGTATCAGTTACCGTGTGTTTTTTATTTGCCCTTGTTTCTCCATCACCTGTCCCATTCTTTGCTGCTGAGCTTACATTAAAAGTAGGTCAGTGGGTGATATGAGCCTGTTTGTGTGTTTCTATAGTGCATAACCCTTGTGCTGTGAAAAATGGAGGCTGTAGCCACCTCTGCCTCCTGGCGCCTGCTCCCAAGGTTTCTAGCTGTTCCTGTCCCACAGGGATCAACATGCAGAGCGACGGGAAAACCTGCACTGCTGGTACAGGAAAAAAACTCTGTTTACATTCTAGAAAATGTTCTGTCTCAGTCCTGTTTGTCCTCTGACTATTAGGTTTTGTGGTGTGTATTTATGTGTGTGTGTGTGTGTGTGTGTGTGTGTGTGTGTGTGTGTGTGTGTGTGTGTGTGTGTGTGTGTGTGTGTGTGTGTGTGTGTGTGTACAGGGATGAGCAGCTTCCTTGTTTTTGCTCGGAGGACGGACATTAGGATGGTTTCTCTGGATATTCCCTACTTTGCTGATGTGGTATTGGCTGTCAATAGTTCAATGAAGAACACTATTGCCATCAGCATTGACCCCAAAGAAGGTTCGTACATCTTCTCAAAAAATTAAAATGCTCTATGATTAGGGTAAGGGGATGCAGGAACAACGTTCTTATGTGTATCAGGGTTCTTACGAGTGCTTAACATCTTTGAAAAATCTCAGGGTAGTTTTCTGAGGGCAATTCTTGAATTTTCAAGGCCCTTAAAATCAAAACAGTGCAACTCTACTTAAAACTGTAGCTGTTTTGTAGTTTAATAAGAATCACTTATGAGATAAGGAAGTGAAATAAGCATTTTGTGTAACTATGTACTGTTCATGTGTGAATCATCACCAATAGACGGTGTTGGTAAAATCTTGAAAACTTGTTTTGAAAGTATTGAATTTGATTTGGGCAGAACTGTAAGAACCCTGGTGTTTTTGTCCCCTCCTGTAGGAAAAGTCTACTGGTCTGACAGCACACTGAGGAAAATCAGCAGATCCAACATCAATGGTTCGGCACATGAAGAGATCATAGCTAAAGGTGGAGAAGGACTGGTTGCGTTTTTACAGTTACTATGTGCTCCTAATCTATCTTGGTGTCATAACTACGGCTCTGTTTCTGTCTGTAGGGCTGATGACGACTGACGGGCTAGCGGTGGACGCCGTCGGCAGGAAGATCTACTGGACGGACACTGGAACCAACCGTATCGAAGTGGCCAACCTGGATGGCTCCATGAGGAAAGTTTTAATCTGGCAAAACCTTGACAGCCCACGAGCAATCGCCCTCTACCATGAGATGGGGTGAGACAGCTGGGTTTTGTGGTAGAAATACCTGATAATTGATTGATCTTGTGTTTTGGATTTTTACCTCTTCTTGTTTTTATAACCTTGTTCTTTTTTGGTTTCCAGTTATATGTTCTGGTCGGACTGGGGAGAGAACGCTAAGCTGGAGCGTTCAGCGATGGATGGATCAGACCGTGTGGTCCTCATTAGCAACAACCTGGGGTGGCCTAATGGCCTGGCTATTGACATGGCTGGATCTCAGCTACTGTGGGCTGATGCTCACACTGAGGTTAGCGGAGACTCTTCACCAATCTTTTCTAGCTCAAAGAAATTTGTTTCTAATAGAAAAAGCTACAAATAGTGTAAAAATTGTTCTGGTTATTCTCGTCTCCCCTGCAGCGCATTGAGGCGTCTGACCTAAATGGACAGAATCGCCATACGCTCGTGACTCCTGTCCAGCACCCCTATGGTTTGACCCTCCTGGGTTCCCATATCTACTGGACCGACTGGCAGAGCCGCAGCATCATGCGAGCCGACAAGAACACAGGAGCCAACAGTATCACTGTGCGAAACAACCTGCCAGGCCTGATGGACATTAAGGCCGTGGACAGGGAGAAGCCACTGGGTAAGACTCGGGACACAATGTTGGTTTTAATTACCACATGAAACTGGAGAAAATGTAGAGTTTCAAGCAGAGTTTTTGTGGCACCATTTCCTCGTTGCATCAGTCTTTTTCACTGTGGTCCTTTTAGGTTTTAATAAATGTGGCAGGATGAACGGAGGCTGCACCCACCTCTGCCTGCCTCGTCCCAACGGCACCTCATGCGCATGTCCCACTGGCGTTCTGCTCAAAGGAGACGGCAGGTCGTGCGACGACTCCCCTGAGACGTACCTTCTCTTCTCTAACCGCGTCAGCGTGCGCAGAATCTCCCTGGACACCAGCGACCACACCGACGTGCACGTACCAGTGCCCGAGCTGCACAATGTCATCTCTCTGGACTACGATAGTGTAGACGGAAAACTTTACTACACAGACGTCACCCTGGACGTCATCAGGTGAAAGCACAAAGATTTTAGATTTGACTACAGTTGTTCCAATAAACTCGACTTAAACTTTGTAAAAGAATGTCAAACCAAAATGTAGAATTTGTGTAAAGTTTGGTACAGTTGTATTGAGAACCCTGCACTCTATGCACTGTGCTCTAGGCGAGCAAATTTGGACGGCAGTGACATGGAAACTGTAATCAGCCAAGGCCTGAAGACCACAGATGGCTTGGCTGTGGACTGGGTGGCCAGAAACATGTACTGGACCGACACTGGGCGCAACACCATTGAAGTGGCCCGCCTGGATGGGACTAGTCGCAAAGTCCTGGTGAACAACAGTCTGGATGAACCTCGAGCCATCGCTGTGTTCCCCAGTAAAGGGTAAGAGTGGGGACACAACTCCAAACAGATCGCTGCGGTCTTAAAACGTCTCCAGTCTTCTGAGTCTCACAGCAGTTTGAACAAACTTTTTATAGTCCTGACTGCTTTTGGATTAGCCATTAGCTTATCCATCCTATTTAATATAAATGTCATTTATCCATATTGAGGCTGATCTAGAGGCAATCTACAATAAGTGAGACACAGAAACTTATTTTAAGATGGACAAAATATCTTTTTAACCCTCACACTGTCTTAAGGGGTCAAACTGACCCCAAATGAATAGAAAACTCCATAGGCCCAAAAATAAGGACAGTGCAAAGGATAAAGGGTAGTTTTCTGGAGCCATTCCAGGGCAAAAGCAGATTACCAGGGAAGAAAGAAAATGACCTCTTGTAGAAAGCTAGTACTTTTGAAATTACCAGGAACTTTCAGGGTAGTGGGGTAGTACTTCTTTCTGATTTGTTAATAGTCCCAGTACTCCCAACAACCATCCATTAGAAGTGTGCACAACAAAAAAACTGAGACAGCTGCCTTTTGTGACAAATAGTAACTTTTCACATTAACATCTTAAACTAATCCACCCTGCATCTCAGACCTTAGTGTAAAAACAACAAGGCTGAAAGGAATGTCAGTGGTCTAAAGTTCTGGGTCAGACAGTGGAAATATTAGGTGGGTTCAGAAGATTGCAGTTTGTCATTTTAACCACTAGATGTCATTCTGTCTCTGTTATTTATAATCTGTAAAGATTTTATTGTTTCACATTGTGGAAAATCTTCTAGATTTTTTTCCAGTGGTTTATTTTTTTTATTACAACATTAATTTCTCATCAGCTCATGCCTGTGTCTGCAGGTTTCTGTTTTGGACCGACTGGGGTCACATTGCAAAGATCGAGCGGTCCCATTTGGATGGCTCGGACCGAAAAGTTCTGATCAATACGGACCTGGGATGGCCCAACGGTCTCACCCTAGACTACGACACCCGGAGGTTAGAAGAAAAAGCATGTCTGAAATCCCTTTCTGTCCTTCTCTGTAGGAACCCTGTTAAATTTATTTAATTTGATTAAACTTTCTCTGTCAGAGGTCCCTCAGAGCAGGATGAGTGCATTACAAAATCATCTTAGTTTTTTATTATACATCAACTATAAACGTTAAATCTGTTAGGTTTCCTGTAAAACGTAATTGTAAATATAATGTCCTCATGAGTCTTTATTGTTTTCAGGATCTTCTGGGTGGACGCTCACTTGGACAGGATCGAGAGTTCAGACCTGAATGGGAAACTGCGTCAGGTCCTCGTCAGTCCGGTGTCTCACCCATTCGCCCTCACGCAGGTACCCGCCCTAACTCTCCTCACTCTCGACTCAGCTGTGAATCTCAAGATTGACCCTCCCTCCTGGCTGCCTCCTCCACTCACCTGCTCTCTGATTCATCGGCTCACCGTGTGATCCTCCTTGTCGTCTCTCCGTCCTCCAGCTCATGCTGAATCCATTCAACTTAACCATTTCTTCTACTTTCCTTCCACTCATTTTTCTTCCTCCTCTCCCCCTTTCCCTTCCCTTTTCTTCTTCCTTCTCCCCTGCTCCTTGTCTGTGTTTCTCCTCCTCTTTTCTTCTCCCTCGTTTCCCCAGTCGAAGCCGGTGTCCTCCCCTCTAACTCCTTTCTCCCGACTCTCGCAGCAAGATCGTTGGATCTACTGGACGGACTGGCAGACTAAGTCCATCCAACGGGTGGATAAACACACTGGTCGAAATAAGGAAACCGTGCTGGCCAATGTGGAGGGCCTCATGGACATTATAGTGGTATCTCCTCATAGACAGACAGGTAAGGTGTTTCTCCTGGAAACTCCTTGTGATGCTGGACACATCACAAGGAGTAAACCCTGACCAACAAATAGTTCAGCTGGCAAACACTCATGATCATATGAACCATCCTCACCTAGTCAGAAAGTTTGACCACTGATCACACTGGTTAGCTTAAATTGGGATAAACAAAACTTGCTGTATGGAATGGTTCCTAGTAGATTCAGAAAAAAGGCTACAGGGATTTTTTTTCACAGATCACGTCTCATTCAAGGAGTTTTCTCAATTCAGACTGAGACATTGCAGAGAAAAAATCATTTAAACTGCAGTGAGAGCTTCATTAATTCAAGCTAATTTATTAATCATTTCTCTTCCCCTCTCTTCTTCTTAGTGCCTTTGTGTTTTGGGGTCCACATTTGAGATGTTATGATTACATGTTGTCTGAAGGTGTGAACTGCTGTGAGACTGTTGGAGGATTAGATAGATCTCAGGGGTGTTGAAAACTCAGACCTCCTCCTGTGTTTAATGTCATTTTACTTGTGACAAAGACAGCTTCTTTTACTCCTCCTGAACAAACATTCCTGTCCTCAAAAAAGTGTAAAAAGGGACCATAAAGACGTGACCTGTAGAGTTGGATGTTCAGAGTGGGGGATTGAGGGACTGATGTTTAACCTAGTTTGCATTAATGAAGCTTTCACGACAGTTAAAGTCTCCACTCTTTTTGAGAAAGTTCCTCAGATGAGAAGCAACACATCTGTAAGAAAACGAAGATATCTACTTGTTTCTGAACCTTCTAGGATTACTATGACCTGGATGGATGAGAAGCTTCGCCTCATGTGAAAAGATATTTGATCACAAAGACTTTAATGTTAACCAACCAAACACTTTGATCTGTTCAGTATAACCTAATACCTGGAACAATGATTTATGTGTGATGTCCTCCATGAACTGATATTACATGACATTTCTCTTTATGGTCGTGTTGACTAAAATAAAGTCTTCCTGTTCTTTCTTTATGAATTAAATCAAGTTAAAGGAGAAAAAGACTTAATTTAGACTAGCTTGTTCATTTTCTGTGAATGCTCCGTTTCTCTCCATTAGGCACCAACCTCTGTGGGATAAATAACGGTGGCTGCACCCACCTTTGCTTCGCCAAGACCAACAATTTTGTTTGTGCCTGCCCAGATGAAACAGATGGGCGACCCTGCTCCACAAGTAAGTCTTTATAACCGACTAGTTTCTTTCTGCCTGTAGTCTTTAATGTTTTTTTTTATTAGCTTTGTTTTAAAAATATGGATTTGAGTAAATGTGCAAATTTTGTCAATATCACATGAATCAAATTGACAGAGATCATTGTGTTCTGAGTGGGAAATTCATCTCTTTTAAACATTTTTAATGTTTATGAAAATTAACATTATGACTTATTAGGCTTGAATTCATGAGCCTGTGTCAAAAAAATTGTGGATTTTAAAAATGCTCAAAACGTTTAATGAAATTTGAAAACTGACACCAGGTACAGTGTATTAATCGTAAATACACAGTGTTCTAATCATGCTGATAGGATTAGCTGTTTGTTTCTTTATAATGAGTTATTACAAAGACATGCAGACGGGGTCAAATTAGACCTGCTTGTCACTAATGAAATGATATGAGAGATGATCGTGCAAACTTATTAAAATAAGATCATTTCTACAGTTTTATTTTCCAAGTTGTTTGAAGATAAATGTCAATTATGTGACTTTTTTGGAGCTACCATAAGAGTAGAAAAAATATATCACACAAGAGGCTTGATGGTCCTTTATTTTTTAGCTACTAAATTAAAGATGGTTAAAAAATAAATTCCAGTTATCAAAAATTGACAAAACCGCAGCAATTTGCTTATCTAGTCTCTATCTAAAGAATCAGACTTCCTCGTTTGTCATCACACGTTTGTTGAAAAGTTTAATGCATTCATGTTTTGTATCTTAATAATTGGCCTGGAGCTTTTTGTGCAGTTGTTTTAACTGGAGAAGGTTTAAATATGCTCATTAAATGTTTTTCTGTATGTGTTCATCAGTTTCAGGTTACATCCCTACCTCGCCTGCCAAAGGTGCCAGCAGCACTCCTGTTCCCAAAAAGGTCCCTAAAACTCCAACAGACGCTCCACACAGAGGACCCTCACTGGTCAAGTATGTCTGTGTGTTCATCTGAATATGTTACTATATTTGCTCTAAAACACCTTACCCTTTGCACCTTCCTCCAAGCACGTTCACACAGAGAAAACTAGCTGTAGAGTTGTTCTGCTGGCTGCACTCAGAGCAGAACCTGTGGTGAAACCATTCACATAATAACTGGTCGGACTCGGTCCTGCTCAGCGGATTTGAGTCTTTTTAAAGCAGAGTGGTTGAGCAGCGTGAAAGGTGTTAAAATGTTCTCACCTTGCATACATTCCTTTATGCACGGCAGAGAAAAATCTTCACCAAAGTGTTCTCTTCTTGGCTAATTAAAGCAGTGACAACCCCCAGTATGTCATAAATTCATTCTCATGATGCGTTTTCTTCATTTTCACAGCTGCACTGACAGGAACCTGAACACAGAAGGCTGCTTGAGCACAGTGGTGACCGCCCCTCAGGGTCAGTACTCGTTTCTGGTCCCTGGACACTGGGGGAAATTATAAAATGACACTGTCCTATTGAAGAGATTCACATTAATAGTGTTAGTAAGAGTAATTGTGAAAAGATAAATACCATACATGTGTCTACAGAGAAGAGGCTTCAAGTTGAGCTTTGACACCCTGTTTTTTTGTTGTCAAATTTCCGTAAAGTTTGTTTTACTTGTTCATCAGTGCATTAAAGCTTCTTTTTCTTGCAGCTCATTCAAACTATTTGAACAAAATAAGACCTAAAACAGATGTGGATACCACCTCTGGCCAAAAAATTTGGATGTATAAATAAGAAATTAGACAGAGAAAATCTTAACATCAGTTTAAACACCTGACCAATGCGTTTTGCAGCCAGAGTTGTGTAAAGATGATGAACTGAACTGATAATGTGTTGATTTGCAGTGTTTGTTATGTAGACATAAATATTACAAAAATTACCTAAAATATGTATTTTCTGACTGAACATTCTTACAACAGCATGTTAGAGCCACTCGGGAGAAAAAGGTTTGAACATCAATCACATCAGCAAAACTGAGACAACTTCTAGTTCTTTAAAAAGGCATCTTAAACACACAAAAGTACCTCAGAAAACCTTTGAATTTCCTGAAGCTTAGAAATAGATGTATTTATTATTAATATTATTATTCTCTATTAACACCTACTGCAGCCTAAACCACTAGGCCCTAGTGGTTATTTAAAACTTTTTAAAATAAAGTCACAATTCCATTAGTTGCATTAGTTTCACAATATTTTACTTTTTAATTCTACACTTATACTTCTATACTCTTTATCAAATCAAGATGTTTTTCCCTGTAGGGACATTAGTTGTAAACTATTATAATACGTTATTGTTTGAAGAAACTTCAATTTTAAGTGAATTACTACATGTGTTATTATGAGTTACTAAGACATCTAATTTCCCTCTAGTATTAAAGTATTTTTATTTACATTTTTACAGTTTTTCTCAACTTTTATACTTTTTCTTTGTAGTATTTTGACTTTAATATGGTTCGATTTAATCTCAACATTCCATTCCATTCTCAACATGTTGTATTTTATGTTTGATATCTGTTTTAGGAGAAGGACTTCACATCAGCTATGTGATCGGTGGAGTTCTCACCATCTTGGCGATCCTCATCCTGATCGCTGCCTTCATTATTTACAGGTCAGGCTCTTGCAGGATGCTTGAACTTTTTCACATCTTTGGTTTGAAAAGAGAGATGTTTTAGATGTGCTTTTATTTTCCTGTTTGTGGTCAACAGACACAAAAAGTCAAAGTTTGCTGAACCAGGAGTGAGCAATCTGACCTATAGTAACCCCTCGTATCGAACATCCACACAAGAGGTGAAGATCGAAGCGTCACAGAAGCCTCCGATATACAACCAGCTTCGATATAAGAAAGAGGTAACGACCAAGATGGAGAAAGATGATTTTATTTTAAACTATTAGGTTGGAATCAGTCTGAGGTTTTGCTTTATTTGTGGTAACAGAAGAGACAATTGAAGTTTGTCTCTGGCCAGATTGAGTGTTTACTAGCGCTCATCTTCTCCCATCCTCTTTTCTTCCTCACTGCAGCTCTCTCATCCCTACAACTCCCTCTCTCCCTTTATTTTTTGACCCACTTGTCCCGAGGAGAGGTAGATGCACAGCATGAAGGAGTGGTTTTCTGTCTAGCTCTCATCTTATTTTTGAAAATGTTTCCTTCAGTGCTTTTGTCTTACTGCATGAGAACTTGTATCCAGTTACTAAACCCTTTTCTTGCAGTGAATGATCTTCTGATCATAGTGATCAATAACAAAACAGAATTTCTTCTACATGCAAAGTTTCTGGGTAAAACTTTGAATAAAATACCACAAATTGGAAGGATGAATGATTTAAAAAAATAATCTCAGGCATGTAAAATCTAATTTCTTCATTAAAAAAAAAAAGTAACAAGATCTTTATGCCATAAAAGAAATCATTGTTTTAAACTCCACATTACACATTGAACGTCTTAACATGAGAGGGAGAACTTAGATCCACAATAAAGCACACTGTTACTAAATAAAAGAAATTGATTGATGCATGAGTTGTCACTGGATTTTTGTTCTGTCAGTCGTTAAACTGCATGGTTGGTGATTAATCCAACAGGAAATGACTGTTTTTAATGATCTGAAAATTAAAAGTTTTAGTAATCTTTGTCTTTTTTAAATTTTAGTAGAAAAACTTAGTTTTGGTAAGCTAAATTAAGTTGTTTAAGTGAAAAAGAAGAGTGATGAACAGTCTCATTAAAAGTGAATACTAAAATCAGAGCTGACTGGCTTTCTGACTAACAACTTGTGCGTCCTCTAGGGGGGCGTGGACGGAGGCTACACCAAGGAGAAGATCCGCATAGTGGAGGGTGTGTGTCTCCTGTCCAGTGAAGAGCTTTACTGGGATGATCTAAAACAAATCAAGCCGTCTCGCGGCGGCCTGCACACCTGCATTCGCACCGACACCGTGTCCCTGCAGACCAGCAGCGCGTCGCTCGACGACGGCGAGACCGAGCAGCTCCTCCAGGAGGAAGCGTCCGAATGCTCCTCCATAACCACGCTGACCCCCTCTGCCATCACCCCGCAACGTCACATCCAGCATAGTCTGCCCGACACCGGCTGGGCTTCCATACGCAAACCCTCCACCGAGAGCGAAGTGTGAGAGAAGTCCTCTGTGCTTTATCTCAACCATCATTACAGGATACACACACTCACACACACAGACGCTGTAGGGCTGGAACAAATACAAAGATTAATGGTCTGAACACAGTAACAGTGGCTTATGTAAACTAATAGTACATGTGAACCTGGTTAGATACAGAAGAGCTTTCATAAAAAACTCCTCCTGTCTTTGAAACTGGGGCTCTGTCCTACTTGGACACATTCAGAACAACGGTACTCTCAGTGCTGCCTCCAGGCAAAAAAAATAATAATAACCTAAGGAGCCCGCTGGAATAAGAAGGCAAAACAGGACTCCAGGGAAGAAGTGAATAGTTACACAAACAGTGTCTGGAGCATTTCTAAAGGATGTAGACAAACACCTCTCTGTGTACAAGTTTAACTCTATTTTTGTGAACTGTGTTTTTTAGGAGGAAGATAAACCAACATGCTCCAGGTGATGTAACCACAGTGCTTGCTCAAATGCCACTCGTGTGTTTATGAACTCTATTTATGAACTTTTTTACTTGTTGAGTGGGTTTGCTGACTTTCCTAAAGTGTTTGACGTTTGTGCAGCAGGACCCGGTTGTATTTATGACAGTGCCAAAGGGTGGGGGCTTCACACAGTCACCACGCTTTATTCTCCTTGTACATTTGCATTGAAAATGCATCAGATTCTGGGCTGTTTGGTGCATTTACCTTCACTGACTTGCCGTTGCAGTTTGGAGACCTCAGCTATGATGTTTGCTTCTGGTTTCCCCATTTACCACCTCCAAATGAGACATGACTGTAGCAGGTACTCTCAGATGGTATTTTCTTCAGAATTAACCAGAAAGGAGCCAGTTTAGGTTTAGGTCATTTGGTGAATGGGCATAACAGAACATGATGCAACAGCCTGAGTGCCAAACACTTTAATACTTTTCTCCTCCACTTTATTTATTATTCCCATAAGAATCATGACTTTTTCTAACTTACATCTGCTCACCCATGCAGATCATTATGGTTTAATATTTCCAAGTTGACCCAAAAGACTTTCCCTTATTTAGCAGCATCTTTTATCTGAGAGAGAACATGTTTTCCCAGGTTTTTGTATAAGGAATTTGATTGTATATGCTAGCACTTACTATTAGAATGTAAAACTATGATGTCACAGACTCAACAGTTTGATTTTTAAGGAGTAACATTATTTTCCCCATTAGAGGTGTGTGCATTACCTTGTTTTGACAGGTTTTCCTTTAGTGCTGATAACTTTCTGTTATTTGCATGAAAATGTCATGTTTTTAAGCTTGTTTCTAAACAATCTTTTGGGTAAAAACTTTGTAACGATAGCTTCAGTTTGGCACTCAGCTGAATTAGCTTGGTGTTCAGGCCAGAGACAGATTGATCAAAAAGTTGGCACTTGTATTAAAAGGTATCTGCTCAGCCAAATGCTGTGTAAAGGTAAATTAGAATGTTTCTTTGTAATTTATGTTTAAACCATTAACTCTACATATGGAATGCAACAATCATTTCAAAGTACAGTTTAACAAATGGGTAAGTTTGGTACAGTGTGCATGTCTGACCTCAGAACAGTGGGGATTATAATTTAGAGATATATCACTGACAACATACTCAGATTTTAATAAAAGTAAGGATTTTGTGTATTGCTTTATATTTAGACTACATGTTTTGCTGTTAATGTGCAGTAAAAGGAAATACTATATTACTATACTGACAAATATCTTTTAGATTCAATAGAAGTATTTTGAAGTATCTGCTACAAGTTCAGCAACTTGCTGATTTGCTGCTAGACTAAGCACTGAAGCCAATGAAAGAGGGTCTTGGCAGCTACATACCTACAGTCTCTAGTAGCTGACAGTAGGCCTACATGATACAACAAACCCAGTGTCAAATTCTCTCCACTCACAGTCCCTCCTACTCTGCTGCAGGAATGCTACAACTGTACAGATTTTATCACGCGGATTTAAGCAAACATTTCTGTTAATATTGTGTTAATCGAGCTGTATAGTCTTTTGTACAAAGGGATATCATGACTTGTATTAATTTTACTCACTGGAGAAAAATGTTTTTGTTGTTTTTGCTGGATTATTTTAACCACTGTGTTTTTAAGCCTTGTAAATGATAGGGAAGATGCCAGTTATTTAATAGTGCTCTTTTATCTTCTGAAATACTGGTCACATATAGCTGTTGTAAAGTTAACAAAAAGAGATATTTATGATTTCTTTTTCTTTTGTTATGCTGTCACTTGATGTGTAAATATGAAAAGACTGTATATGTATTTCCCTGGCAGTACTAACTGTGTGATATAGTGAATTATCCCTTTGCTATCTTTTAATATAAAACTGCATTTGCATTTCAATGAAACCTTTGACTCACTCATCTTTGAACTTTTGCTTTTATTCCACATTATCTTACTAAATGTTTATCGTTATTGATTTTTGGGGGTTTTATTACATTTAAGATGACATTATTTTTGAAAAGCAAATGGCAAAACTTTAATTATAATTATTCCTTAACTAAGACTGTCCACTCACACTAAAAAATTGCAACCTGTATTTTATTTGTTTCCGTGAGTTTCGTTATCTTTAATAATTATATATTTACCAGAGTTCGTGTTTGTAGACTTTATTCGATAACCAAAATAACGGAAATACACTAAAGTTTTATTGTGAAATTCTTGCAACAGACTGAAGTGAACACGTGACATTGTATCCGAATTATCATTGGCTGTGCATGATGGCCAATAGACGCTTTCCACAGTTCAAGGTGGTTCAACCAATCAGTGATTAGAAGCATTTGTTCAATTCGGAGGCGCACACGTGAAGCTAGCAAAGAAAAGTTAAATGTTTTCATTGTTGGAAGCGAAGCTAAATTATAAATTTTTATAGTTCTCGATTTTGTGATATTTACTTGATGCTTTTTAGTCTCTACAACGCGAGACGAATACGACGTTCTTTGTTTAAGTTCATGCATGATGCTATCAGAATAATGCTAACAATCAAACTTACGAAGTTGAACAACTAGATGTTTTCATCTTTTCAGAATCAAGTTAGCTGCCCAGGTGTTGTCCTTGTCCAGCTCCTCTGCTCGTTTTCATCGACTTATTCTCACATGAAAGCGTCGTATTAGCTTTTTTAAAATAATGTTGCTGAAAGGAGTGGGAGCTAAAGCCAGCGGAGGTCATGATTATATTGTTTGGATATGTCATTTCGTCGACACAAAATCCGAAAACAAGGTAACAAACTCAGTATGGGAGACTTTATGATCAGTGAAACATCACATGAATTAGATGTGCATGTTTTAATGGCTAGTGGGTGTGAGAGTGATGAGTTGCACGCATTTGTCGGGGTGTTTGTTGCAGTGGCAACAGCACTCCAGTCTGACCGCCTGAGGACATAACCTGTGCACAGGGGCCATCTGACTCAAACCCACTTTAAGCCAATACCTAATTTTTAAAGCAAATCTTAATTTGAATGTTTTAATGCTTTGTTTGAGATTTCTTACAGAACTGAATATCTCAGAATTGTAAAGAGAAAAAATATTTTTACCTTAAATTAAAAATGTTCTTTTTGTTTTAATCCTGATGTCATCAATTCAGATCTGGAAGGAGGAAGACAAAATCCTGCAGCGCTTCAAAAGCTATTTGCTGCTGACTTGACCTAGAATTTCTTCACATGGTCTGTAGAAGGTCTTTTTTTATTATCTTTTACTGAAGAGTTTGTTGAATCTGAAGCGAGGCCAGGTGCCTCATTCCCTAGAATCTAGGGAATGAGGCATCATGCTCATATTTCATCTGCACAGTAGGATATGAGCATCTTTTGAATGTGAACTTTAAATTTATAAAACACCTGCTACATGCCTTTAAAAATACATTATCTCGCTTTATGTAATCTGACAGACTCTCGTTTGTATTCTATTTATTAATGTGTTGCTCTAAAAAGTTGCAGTTTCACAGTGGATTTGGACAAACTGAACTGACAAAGTTTAGATGTATCATGTATTATTTAGAGGAGGCTTTGGTGGGGGGTGACGGTGATGAGTTGCACTATCAGTCAGGTTTGTTTGCAGTGGCACAGCAGACCTGTCCTGACACAATGTGGTGACACCTACTGTGCACAGGGGCCATCTGAGTCACCTCTCCACAACAGAAAAATAACAAGTAACAGTAAAGTTGTGCCAATATTTTCTGACCTGTAATTCCTCCCTCAGCTTCAGAACTGAAGAGACCAGTGTTGGATGGGACGTTGAAAGACTGAAATGTCCTGCTAATGGGTTTCCCCTTCAGTGGTTTCCAGCACTGGTAATAAAGAATACTGCTTTGGTTTTATTAATCACATTTTTAACTAATAGTAAAAAATGTTTGTGTTTTTCTTAAATGTTATTGTTTAATATACGTGTACCAACAACTAAACATATTTTGCATTTAAACATAGATGATGTTGAACTCACTGCCAGTTTGGGTTAAATTACATGTATTCAGAACTAATATGGTAGTTATACCAAGTCTTGTATGGTATTATGAATATTTCTAACCAAATAGCATTTGGCTCTGCTCTCAGCTCTGTAAAAGATTTTTTACTTTAATAACTTCTGTTTGCAATTTAACATCCTAGAGGGACGTGTTCGTTCTTCATGTGCATTGTTCACCACTAGTGACCCAGTTAAAACTCAGTCTGAGATCAATGGCTTTTTTGGAAACTAGACTTTAAGAAACAAAACTTCTCGTGTTGGCGGACTTTTTCTTGTGAAATCATTTTCATCCTTAGAACTTCACCATCTTATTGCCCGGGTGATGAGTGTTTGTGTGTGTTAGCAAAATATCTCCTTAATCATTGGCAGGATGTTAATGAAATCTCCAGAAAGTACCGTAACCATTAGATGTACATCTACAACTGATTAGCTTTTGGTGTCAACCCACTTCAAGGTGGCCACCGCTGCTAATGGATTTTAGCTATGACAAAAATTGCTATGATACTTACTGCCAGTTACAGATGTTGAGTAAAACTTTTAAGTGATAGTAGCTGAGAGTCATTCCCATCATATGTAAAGAGTGCTAACAGATTACATATATATGATTGTGCATGTTGTTTTTAAAAATGTGACTAAAAGGGCGATAACGCCATCATTTCTCAGCATATGATCATAATTTTCCAGAGTGGACGGCAGCAGGTGATATGTATTCCTTCAAGAAAATTCCTTAATTGAATATCTTTTTGTTTTTGTTCTCTGTTTTTTGTTGCAGGCGGCCTCATTTCTAGTGAACATTGAGAGCAACAAGTTGTGGTAGCATCCATCCCCCAAGAGTTCACCTGGGACCTTCACCTGTGTCGCCGATCTTCTACTGATCCTAGAGCTGCGTCAGGATATCCTGAAATCACACCATCTGCTGGAAAACGTATCTCCACTGTGTGTCCCTCTGAGGGATGTGAAGAGGTCCAGAAGTTTAAAGATGTCAACAAACTGCATGTTATGTGATTCTGTAAGATTTTACTGAACAGTGCAGACTGTGTAGTTTAGGCTGTACTAACGCCAGTGTGATGACTTGGTGATAAACTTACACGCTTAGTTTCTCAGAATGATAAAACTGTCAGATGCTGTCATTCTGCTACTTGGAACTGGTTTATGCCTGGGGTTTTCTGTTCAACGTGGCTTCATATAAAATTTGTACAAATCAAGCTCGGTCTTCCTGTCTCCCTTATTGTTTCTGCTGCAACAGAACTGTGTTTGTTTTAACTTAATTTACTCACCTCAGTCAGAAAAAACAAACTTAGCAGACAAACTAGGTTTCTAGTGCATCTGAAGCTGCAGACAAATTAGCGATGAGGTCATGAGGCTTTTCCAGTTGAAGTCCAGCTTTTTCTTGCAGGGAGCAACATTTAAAAGATAATGTTGACGTGCAGTAATTTGTACAAGATAAGAACTGTCCTGGATTCTTTGTTTTATAATCTGACAGTAAACATGTGAATCAGACTTGATCGAACACATTTCAATAGTACCTTTCAACTATGGGTGAATTTATTTTGCACATTTTTGTTATCCTGCAAGCCCTCAGGTTGAAAGTGCACAAATAATTTGGGTAAAACATAAATATTGTTTTATATTTACCCAGAGAATATTAAAGTATTGTCAACATGATCTGTGGTTTTGGCACATTTATGCCAAGAAACATTTGAAATGGTGAGGCTATTTCACCTGTAACTAACCGTAATAGACTGGAGTGTTCCTTAAAATATGAATGGATTCTTTTCCCCCACTGAATATAATTTCAGAACTTGTACTATGTTGTAATTTTCTTTTTGCACCAGTTTATTTTTTGATTCAGAAATTAGCATCAAAACTTTGATTATTTTAGTTGTGAAACTAGATGCATTCATAAATTAAGTCTCAGACTGATTTTTTTAACATCTGATGTAATAAGGTTTTCAGATCAGGTCATTCAGTTAAACGTTTTCATGTAAACTTCCTGCATGGATTCTGTGATTTTCTCCAATAATTCAGTTCTTTTTAGCTGCCAGAAGACATGTTTTACTATAAACCTGACTCTAATTAGACTCAAACCAATGAAAGGCGCAGTTGTGAAAATCTGTGATTTCCTCTTTTGTTGTATTCCTGTTTTGACCACCAGGTGGTATCAGTTATACATCATCGTTTCCACCCCTAGTCTGGACTGGTGGTGTATGATGAAGCAGAAATGGCTGAAAACTTCACAAAGACCTGAAACTTTGTTTAGTCACAAATCTGAGTGTTCTCTTCATCATCCTGAAAGACCATTAAAGGAATTTAGGATTTGAGACAATAAGCCGTACAATTTGAAGATAAATAAAACTATTTCATCAGTCTAATATTCCCTTATAAACGTCCTATTTAACGTATATATTTATCACTGATACAGGGCTAGTTTCACCTGCTCATTCAAGGCTGATTCAGAGTGATGTAGTTCAAGTTCTGATTTAATGGTATTTTGCTGCCTGTGTTGCAGCTAATATGTAACTATGTGCATGTTTTTAATTATCTGCTATTTTTACCTTTGCAAATACAGGGGATGTTAAAAGCATTCTATTTGTAGCTTAACATCACTCACTTGTTGTCTTAATAAAATCACTCCGATCTGAGGAGGAAGTGAGTGAGGGACGAGCGATCTGCTCAGTTTAGGACTGTGGTCAGCAGCTCTGGTTCTCGATGGTCACTAATCTGTAGGTTTTAGACGTTTCCTTCCCTCCTGATTCAAATCCAAGTACCACCTGCAGCAGCCCATTAATGAGCCATTCATTTGAATCAGGAGTGGTGGAGCAGGGAAACGTCTAAATCAGAAACCTGATTTGGAAAATAAAGGTAATACTCTAAGTCAAATCAATAATTGATCGTATTAATTGGCAGAGGCTTATGGGCTACACACCTCTACAAAGGCATGCAGATGTCATTTTTCACCCGAACCCATCAGCTGTCTGAGCAGAACCATGCTCTCCTTCTGGGCACCTTTATTCTGTCAGGCTGAAAATTACTGCACAGGACTCGAGCCTGACACGGCTACTATTGACGAGAGGCTGTACAGTGCTATTTTGGGGAAAAGAGGGAGGACTGTTTTGTTCAGATGTTTTCAGCCTCTTGTGCTTTGAGTGATGTTTGGAAGGTGATGTGAAATTGTGTGGTCTGCTCTCTGCCTGTCGGAGGGTATCGCTCCTCTTGTACCCTTTTATTCTTTCCTGCAGCAGCAGAGACAGCTGTTATTAACTTGTCAGTGTGTATTTGAATGTGAAGGACCAACACACTAGCTGACTGTAGTTTTTCAATTATTTAAAATAGAAAATCAGTCAAATTTATCCACATTTGTTGACTTGATGCTCAGCAGGTTAGCTAAAAAACTGATCAATTATCCAAATTTGAAGATTTTTATTTATTTATTTATTTTTTTGCCTAACTGGTCAACAAACTGGAAAAAGGTGGAATTTTGGGTTGGGAGTCACAACCTCAAGCTTTGGAGTTCAGGCATCTTAGTGTTAGGTTGATGTTTAGAATGGACCAACAGAACGGGACTCTGGCCTGCTGCTCCTGTAAAGATGGAGCTGAGCAGAAAGCAAAGCTCTTGATTTAATGGTTGTCTGCATTCCAACCCTACCTATGCTCAGGAAATTTAGATCATAACAGGAAGAACAAGATCCAGGTAGGACCAGCTGCATAGAGCCGATGCTCCTCTGGTGCTTTGGTTCGAACATCGGACTAGAACGCTACCTTCCTTTGGAGGCGTTCCAGGCACATCCCACTGGGAAGGGACCTTGGAGCAGACCCATAACTCACTGTAGGATTTATATATCCCTTTGGCCTGGACATGCTTTGAGATCCCCAGGAGAAGAGGAGAGGGTATCTTCTCTTCTAGAACGGTTACCTCTGTTCTGGAATAGTTTCATACTTTCTTTTTATTAAGGCATAAATAACTGTTAATAGGTAACATTACATTTGATTTTGTTTGTTTTGATCAAACTTATTATCTCAGTTAGTTTTTTGTACATGCAAGAGAGATATATGACAGCTTTGGGTAATTGACATCATCCATCCATTTTCTGATCCGCTTCATCCAGTAAGTGCTGTGGGGAGCTGGTGTGTGTCTCCAGTACAGGGCAAAAGGTAAAGGCCACCCTGGACAGGTCGCCAGTCCATCACAGGGACCTTTTTAAATAAACAGTACAGATAGAATACATATTAAAAAAAAAAGGAGACTGAGTCCAATCTGTTTTTAGGGTGCAACACCTCCATGACACAACTTTGAAACTGTGGTAGGAAATGGATGGATGGATGGTTGCCCCACCACGAGGCTAAATAAGCTTTACCTTTAAAATCAGATAAGTGAGTGAGACCATGAGTGAAGGACAAACTCTTCACCGGACTGGTTTAGGGATAAATAAAGAGATAAAAAAAAAACCTGAAAGTCTCATAGTGAAACCAAACATTAGATGAAGAAAAAGGTGATCTAGATGAAAGTGTGTAGAAAGCATCAAATATTTACCCTCCTGCAGCCATTTTAGATAAAACAAAGTGCCTTTGCTTTATCTCAAATAGCTGTGAGAGTCTTTGATCAGTTTGATGTCACAGCAGATGGACATTTAACCAGCAGAAGAAGAAAATCTGTTTTCTCTTGCGGTGTTTTTCATCCCCCCTCTGCAGGCTCTTTCTCCTCTGAAGACCGTGACGAGCTGTGATTGACGGCGGTGCACGGAGTGATCATACAGGTCTAGTTGGCTCCTCTTTATTACAGGAGACAGCTCTTGTTTTGCTTTTAACCCAACTCCCCTGGGACCTGAACAGCACCCAGCTGTAGGCAGATGTTCTTGAATTTCAAGGTGGAGGATATGGCTGAAGTAAAGCTGGGATGGGGGCAAGTTTTGAAAGAAAGAGATGTTTGTTTAGCCTCAGGAGGTCCACTTGTGAGTGTGCAGGTCCAAGGGGAGCTGCACTTTTCACGGTTCTACGAACACACTTATGCCGGATGCTGTGCAGATATGAGCTGCTGATCAAAGGAAAAGCTCATATCCAGCACTGAAATAGCTTTTCTGCGTATCAGCTCATGTTGATTCGTTCTGCTCCTAAAAATGACCCATCAGAGAGGTAACCCCGGGCCCAAGTGAGCCGTGCTCATGAATACTTAACACACAACTGTCACGCGTTTCGTTAACGCACGCTGATAGTAGGAGGCAGTTTGGTGTCTGTGATTCAGCGGACAGTCAGAGGAAATATGTCAATCTAATACTCAGTCCTTAATGGCCTTTTCACACAATGGTTAATACTTCTCTAATATCACTAAAACATTTTTATTTTAATGAGTTTCTTTAAGTCTCAGTGGCATCGGAAATTGTGTAAACAAAAAAAGTTGTAAAAACAGAAATCAAGCAAAAATCCCCTGCACATGTTAATGAGATTAAAAAAAAGTTTTTTGGCTTGAATAAACTAATAAATAACAAATAAACCAAGATATAATGGGTCTGTCACAAGTGTTCAGGGTACCAGAACAAAGCATCCCTCTTGCATATTAGGTCTGCAGAAGCAGTTACCAAGGCAACGGCACTATTTGACATTTCTGAGCGAAAAAAAATGCAGCGTTAACCCTAATGCCAAATTAATACCCTGAAATCCTGTTTCAAAAGGCCGTGGTTTTGTTGTGAGAAGTGAAACTAATAAATAGAAGCTTTTTGAGGAATTTTTCAAAATCTACATTTATCTTAAAATTCATGATGGAGGAAGTGTGATCTCCTTGTTGTTGAGGTGCAATTCACATGATCAGAGATGCCATTTAAAAAGTCAAGAAATTTATTTTTGAACATTTGTTGGTTTTTATGGTTCTTATTGGTTAAAATGTCAATCATATCTCTGAGCTCCAGCCCATGAGAACTGAAGGATTGTACAGATTAGCTGGTGTTGGTTGAGATCGTTTCATCTCCTCACAGCCTTGATTTTAGTGTCAACAGGTTAAATTTCAGTTAATGTGGAACGATTGCTAACCAGATACCTTCTCATGTCTCAGAAGGTAAAATTGCTGTTTCAAATGAAGTCTGATATCTCCAGCAGCGATGTCCAGTCCTGATCCTCAATGGCCACTATTCTGCATGTTTTAGATGTTCCTGTGGTCAGATGCATCTGATCTGCCTCTTTAGCTTCAAGTTCTGCAGAAGCCTGTTAATTCAATTTGTCAACCATTGAAATCAGAGGTGTTGGAGCAGAGAAACATCTAGAACAGGGGTACTCCAGTGGTGGTTCTAGACCAACATTAGAAGGGAGGGGGAATCCACTACTGCAGAAAGTAGAGGTTCCGGGGGTGCTGTAGCCCCTCTTTGCTGGTGACCTCAAAGATGCATTTACCATGAATAGCGCAAAAGCAAATTTTAGACTTTTTGGGAAGTCTCCAGAAAACAAAAGGAGATGCACCAAGGGTGCAGAAATAGTGCTGCATATCCAGTTCAGTGGACCGGGGTGCTGCTGTGCATGGACCTGTGTGTCCCAGGGAAGAAGGCATGTCTGGATCGACGGGTGGGCCCCTTGCTCCGTGATGCATGCTGCTGTCTGTGCTCCCAGGCACTCCCCCTGGACAGAGGTCCACACTGAGCCACTCACATCGATGGCACCTGCCCTGGGTGTGGATGTGTACCAGGCTTGACTGGCCACTGGACCTATGGTAACTTTGGGCCGGCCCGGTTCCGGGATCTGAGTGGCTCATTTTAATCTGCACTTCCTGTTTCGTCCGCTGCCGCAAGTTCTTGTTTAATAAAAGCAACGTGCAACATATTTGTGTCTAACGTCATGCAAGTGTAGGTGTTCATGGAAAAAAGAAAAACCCACTGGGGAGCATGCACACACAAATAGCACATTTGTTTACATCACCTCAGGAAAATGCTACTAAAATAGGCCTTCGTTCAATAGGCAGTGTTCTGCCATGATTTTAGTTCAAAGATTCTCCATTTATTTTCATAAAGCTGATGTCTCAGGGCAAATTATAGCACTGAGTGCACATTCTGATCTCACTGAGAAGGCTTTCAGAAATACTGCAGCATTTTAATGCTCTGGAATCATCTCACGCTGCTTGGATTTTTATGGTGAGATCTTTCAAACAATGTTACCCATTTCAGATGTCTATATTAATGTCTTGTGAAAGCATCAAAACCTCTTTGAATCTCATGTGTTTGAGGGTAGACAGCTGTAGCAGCTGGAAGGTGTTTCTTTCACAATCAGTCTCGTTTATTTGGCTCTAAATGGGCAGATTAACCTTTTTATAGCCAGTCAGAGAAGCTGCCAAGTTGTCTCATCGTTCAACAAATTGTACACATAGAAGACATTTACACTACAATGCTGGGCATGCATGACACCCATTCACACCAGCTACAACTCAATGTACTTTGATTAATCAGAGGATGATATCTGCACTTCATCTGACCAGGTTAAGAGTGGCGAATGGAATGAAAAAGTCAATGTTCCCAGAATTTTACAGAACCTGTAAAATCTGAGTGTTCTGACATGTGGTCAGACATACAGTAGAGCACTAATCAAAGCGCTGTCTCAGAAAAGGAAAGAGATAAAAGACAGTTCTAAATGCAAAACTTTCTTCAATCAACTGAAAGGATGACTGTCATTCAACATTTTTTCTAACTAATCCTTTTTTTAATTTTTTTTTTTACTTTTAGGCACAAAGTTTTGTTCCAACATCCAACAAATTTGGCACGTAGTAGCGCATACCTGTACTCTGAGAACTACACAATGTGCAAGATCTTTGCATAAAACCTTGGCACTGATTGGTACAGTGCACACACTATAACACACCCCACTAGACTCTTCAGGGCCATTACTGAACTGATTGCTGTGAGGATGTCAGTCAAACTGTGAGTTGAGTGACACTTATCATGTCAATGGCATCCTAAAGTTTATGTTTACATTTATCTTTGTTGCGATTACGCTGGCAGCTTAACCTGAGAGTGACACATTCCACTTTATGTTTATATTTATTTTATGTTTACAGATCCTTTTGGCACCTTAATCTGGACGTGACATTTATTCCTTTTATGTTTTACAGTTATCTCATGTTCACAGAAAATGCTTATAACACTGACTGTGTGTGTGATAGCGTTGTATGTGCACGTGTGGGATTGTTTGTTATTTTAGATCTTTATTTCTTTTAAATCTCTTCATACTACCTCTGATATGAGAGCTTATTTTGTGCAATGGAAATGGCCATCAAGCAAATCAAATAAATATAAAAAATGGCTTTAAGTTTCACAGTAAATTATTCTGTCAAGTCCTGCCCCCTTGTGTCCAGTTTGTGCCTGTGTTCCCCTGTTTTCCATGTTCCTCCTCCTGTGTCCAGCACTAATAGACCCTGTGCACGTTAGCATATGCTACTTCCGGTGGGAAGACTCCTGTACAATGTAATATTTCCGGTTTGATATTCTCGCCTGGTCGCACCCTATTTACGGTCTTGTATTCCCGAAGAAGTCGACAAAATGAGTGGACTAAGCGGCGATTTAAATTCTTCTAGATGTCTGGGGCATTTGCCTAATATTTCTGTTGATGATGTTCACCGACTTGTTGATAGTTTTCCCTGCGCCAAAGAGCAAATGAGAGAAAGGCTTCACATTTTATATTTCGCAGGATTTATCTAATTTTGAAGGTAAGTCACAACCCTCCCCATCGTCAATACTTATAGTTTGAGACCCTTACCAACGTAAATTATTTGTGTATATGTTGTGGCTTTTTTATGGTTTGTTTACATGCTGTGTAATCCTCCGCTGACGGTCGAGGTTTGGAGAACCTGTTTAGAAGCTGCAGATCGCTCGGTTCCTATTCGATTGATCTAACACCGGGCCCATTTAGCACATAAATCCATAGGATTAGACACTAAATTAGTCCATCAGCCAGTCATCATATAGAAATAAAAACTCTCCGGAGTGGAGCGCAGCGCAGCAGCAGCTGAGGCACAGCTCTGTGCGCTTTGCGGGACTCTGTATAATATTAACGTTCATTATGATTTCATGAGAGAGAGATGAGGTGTTCACAACCTTCCCCATCGTAAATCCTAATATATAGCAGGGGTCCCTTTTACCGGAAATTTCCCGTATTTAACCGTTTTTTTTTTTTTTTTTTTTACTTTGGGCGCCGGTCATTCTGACAGGTTTGCGCACGAGCTGCCCGTCCATACCGTCATAGGAAATCACTGAATTGTCCCCTCTAATAATTCGAACCAAGGATGCAGAAATAGTGCAGCATCTCCACCAATACCTGCAGCCCAGACTGAGGTTCTGTGCTGCTGAGCGCAGACCTGTGATCCAGACGTCCTGCGCTCTGCAGCAGAAGAACACTGGTCCATCAGAGCGCATCAGGTGTCAGACCTGAACCGCTCAAACGCCCCTTTGCAATCCGGTGCTCAGTGCGCGATCAGATATGGATTAACTACACTTCCTGTTGTAATGCGCCCTCAGAGTAGCTTTCATAGGCTGTGGAGGCTTGTTGACACGCAAAATCTGCTCCGCGAGCTGCGCGCACATAGAACTGGACTCCAAACGCGAGGAGGTCCGCATTAAACAGCAGCGCCAGGTCCCCCCCCCCAGTATCTCAATGAAAAATATGTGAACCCCTCATCCCTCTCTCACTGTCTCTCATGATCTCATAATGAACGTTAATATTCTGTAATCAGAGTCCCGTGGAGCGCACAGAGCTGCACCTCGCTGCGAGGCGCTCGACTCCAAACGGAGTTTTTAGAAATGTCTATCTGACGACTGGCTGATCGACTAATTTAGAGTAAAATCCTATGGATTTATGTGCTAAATGGGCCCGGTGTTTGAGTAATAATGCTACTGAAAATGTAATTATTATAATTTTTAAAATTAATAAGTGACGGATAAAAATTGATTATGACAGGATTTTTTAAACCCTGTCAGTCAAAATGACGGAAAACCAAAAAGTCTAGCGCGACCTCTGATATACAACAACCATTTTTTAACCCGATCCTTTCCTTTTCGTAATTTGGACATGATTCTGTAGTCCATCTTCGCAGTAAGGATTCACCGTCAAATACAGCTACAGGAAACGAAAGATAGCACATCCGGTCTCAAACCCGGAAGTTAGCATTTTCTCGTGCACAGGGTCTATCCTCCACAGGTGTGTCTCATCTCCCAGACCACCTCCCTCCGCTTATGCTGCTTAGTTCAGTCACTCCCTGTCGGTTCCTTATGTTGTATCCCCAGCCTTGTGTGTCCTGTGTCTCCTGAGTTCAGCCAGCAATAAAGGCTTTTTTGGTTACTCCTCACCTGTTCCTGCCTCCATCCTCCACATTTGGGTCATGCTGTACCACCCACCATGACAGATTCATGCTGAAAGGCATTCACAAGACATATTCTGATTGTTAGGTTGTGCAAAATATTGCAATTCCGTGTGAGGTCATGCACAAAATTATGGTCAAACTTTGACCAGAATGGTTAACTCCATCATTTTTTCACATAACATCAGCTCAGTTTAACACTGGTAAGAAAAGCAGGTTTGTGCTTTCCTTCAAGAACTTCTAGTCCTTTCATTCTTTTTTATTATGTCCACGTTGTTTTCCAACTACAATAAAATCTTTTACATTTTTATGTGACACGTTCATCTGCCTATGGCCCACAGGTCTATCAGCACTTCACATAGCCATTACTAATAAGATCTTCACAGCAAGAATACGTTTATGCATGGAAAAAAAGAATTCTTGTCATTTACACACTTTAGGAAGAACAGACCGTCGTTTCAGTGAGGTCTTAGAGCAGCAGCACTCATGTTCATGTCTAAAGGTATCACAGACCTCAACAAAACTAGAAGAAAGACTGTCACTGGAGATTCGGATGTTGAATAGATGTGAGCTCTATTCGGATCCGGGCTGACATCAACCTTCCCGGCTGTCCTCTTTCCTGCTCAGAGGTGTGTTCATGATGGATGACCTCTCACACAATACACACAGCTCTCCCAGCTCATGCCCATTAAGAGCATATCCTTATAACCGGATTAGGGGTCCAGTAATGGAAACTCAGTCCCACAATCTGCTGCTTGATACCTTTTGCTCTGATCAATCTTTGTTTGGGCGCCTCGGAGGTGGTTCGAAAATGTCGTGGGCTGCAGTTTGGGAGACGAGGATGTGCGTGTGTGGCTGGAAGTACGCAGCATCAAGTGTCTAATTCATTTGTCTTACTTGTTGGCTGAGGATTCATACTGTGTTCTGGTTTGGAGTGTCGAGAGGAGTCATTAGTTATTATCTGTGAAGGGTGTTGCTTCTGTGATTTATTCTATGCTGAGGCTGCGCCGGTACATTACACCCTCATAACCGCTTCAAGCGTGACCCAATTTTTTTTTTGCTCCTTCCTACCTCACCCTCTTCTGCCCCTTCGTCTCCTCCTGTTTCAGTTTTTATGGTTGAATCTAGATACAGAGGACTGTGCAGTGAGAGTTAGAGCTGCATAATTAATCTCATTTGTATTTCAATTTGAGCTTCAAATGATCACAAAAACAACGTAATTGACATAATCAATTAGTATTCAGATTATTTTGTCAAGTTTTACTTTGTAAGGGTGCTTATTTGTCTTTTTTTGCGTTCTGACCCTCCACCCCTTCTGAAGGCTGAACCCTTTAGCGTCTGTTTTAAAAGGTCAATGCAGATTAATATGGCAGAACAAGGGCAAAACACCATGCAGCAGTGAATGATGTGAATAAAGAATATACAATTATTATCCACACACGCTCACGTGGCATCAAATCCAATTTAATTTGCGGTTCTGTTTCCAAGCAACAACGCTCCTGAAAAAGACATTTTCATGTCACCTGACTTCCTGTTTCCTCTGGGCTTCCATAGCAGCTCGTCTCTTCTTTTATAACAGCACTGTCACCTTTGTTTTTATTACTAATCAATCGAGTAGGAAATGAGGTTTCAGTTAGTTCTGAGCTAAAGTCTGATTGTTACAATATATATTTATTAAAGGCACACTATGTAACTTTTTCATAAATCTTTTTCTTGAGCCAGTATGTGCTACTATGAACCTTTACAGGGTTGATGAAAAGTTACTCAGTGCCATCTACTTGGATCCAGAATAATTGCAACTTCTGAGTCTCTGGTCCAGTGCCCTGAAATCTCACAAGGGTTAGACTAACCCAATGTGGCTAGCTGTTATGCTAGCTCCAGAGTGTTTTTAGCTCATGATTCCTGCATTTTTCTGATCTCTTCCTGCTTGAACACAGATGATTTTTTGAATGAGAATATGAACTGCTATGGTAGAAAGCAATGAATGCTGAGGAGACATTTCAACAGTTAGATTTAAGGATCCTACAGGGATGTATTATAAGAGTAAGAATTATGAAATCAAATACTTTTATTGTCATAACTGTGTTAGGCCTATCTAAGTTAAAGGCACAATATGCAGTATTGGCTTGTTTTTAGCACCCCCTAGTGTCCATTTTAAATCACTGTCATTAAAACGTTAGTACTGTCTTTGCTCAGAAAAACCTAATAAGTGAATTGTGTTTCCCAACTCAATGAAAATTCATCTTAAATAATGGTGATTAAGATTATAGACATTACACACACCTAGTATGAGAATGGCTCATTATTACTATTGGAGAACAAAGAAATAGGTTTTTTGTAAGGTTATGTTTTGTAACTTATCTTCTTCCACCCCCAGAGTGATTAGCTAAAGCACAAAAATCCTTAAAGCTTTAGAAGAATAAAATACCAGCAGAAAGGTGTGAGCAAACACATTTAATAACGACAGCTGGGAGCTGTTCAAAAAGTAGCTTCCTGCCTCATAATCTGTGAAAAGTGCAATAAGATCTTCTGTTTTTACATTATATAAATGTATTAATTTAATTTACCAAACAAATGATGTAAACATGTTTTTCCCTAATTTCTGATTATCCTTCCAATCACCAGACTAAACAGGTCCATTAACCGTGCTCTTTGTTTACACAGGAAGAGCCAGACATGAAATAAAAGAGAGAGCAGGAACAGAACGAGGGGTCTGCAGGTCAAAATGTGTTGGAACCGCTCCAGAAGAGTTACTATTATTCAGATTAGGACTAACATATTTAAAACAAATAGGTCTATGTGACTATAATTTATATGCAGCTTTTTAATGGTCATTTCTGTATATGGTAATCAATAATGAAGAAATATAATATGCTTACCTCATTCTTTTAAATATTTCACATTTCTGTATATTGTAGATTTATATTTAAAAATGAATCAATTTGTTCCCTGGACTGCAGGAGAACTGAGTCTGGGGGGGAATTAATACTGTTTGGCATACACAGTGTTTTTCCTTATACTCAATGATTTTTTTCCTTTGCCCTTTCTTATTGTGTACTCTCAATCTATTTGTTGTGTTTGGAGGCTATAAAGTTGGCTTGAAGTGGTAAAAAAGAGGAAGAGGGCCCAGAGGAGATGGTAGTGGTACTGTGGTTAATATCTTGCTTTGTGACTATAAAGGCATTTCCCTATCTTCACACAAACAAACAATTGATCACAAAAAGCTTTAAGTTCAGCACTTTTGCATCTTGTTCAGTAAATGGCTCTATTTGATCACACTGACGTCAGGACTATAAGCTAGTATCGATCCCCTACCGTCTGCTCTTTATTTGACTGGAATCAACCATTAAGACACAAACCTGTCAACTAATTTCTACTTTTGTGACGCTGAATGTTTAGGATTAATCATTTTTAAAAACTGCATTTCATGTAAAAATTGAGCTAATGGCTAATCCATACACAGCCAAGACCAAAGTGGATCAGTCATGTTCATACTGCTTAGGTTTTCTAAATTGTAGTTATTTTATACTCACTGCTATGCATTGCATAAAAATCACACCTTTGTTTACATAGAACTCTCTGGTTTACATTTAGGAATAAATACCACTGGGGAAATAGCAGGGACATTTCATAATGTTCCTCCAGACTAACAGCTGTGAAAAACTATTTGCCTAAAGTGCTGTGAAATTTAAGAGACTGGATTGAATTCAATTTAGGATGGTAGCTTTAGAGTTTGAGCAGTTTCTGATGAGCTAAAAAAAGGGCCTTGTCTAAATGGACATCCATCCATCCATCCATTTTCTGTAGCTGCTTGGTCCTCCACAGGGGGTCGCGGGGCAGCTGGTGCCTATCTCCAGCGGTCAAAGGGCGAGAGGCGGGGGACACCCTGGACAGGTCGCCAGTCCATCGCAGGGCCACACAGAGACGAACGAGACAAACAACCACACACCCACTCACACCTAAGGACAATTTACCAGCCCAATTAGCCTGACAGTCATGTCTTTGGACTGTGGGAGGAAACCGGAGTACCCGGAGGAAACCCACGCACGCACGGGGAGAACATGCAAACTCCACGCAGAGAGGCCGCAGAGCCGGGACGCGAACCCACGACCTCCTTGCTGCGAGGCAACAGTGCTAACCAACTGCGCCACCATGCAGCCCTCTAAATGGACAGTTACCATTTAAATCATTCAAACCTAAATTTTACAGTGGTTCATCCAAATGTTGTTTTATTAGCCTTTAAACCATCATCAGTTTCACATTACATCATTTCAGCAGAAATATTTAGAGATTCCTGCCAGACTACACCCTAGTCCCACCTGAATGCTACTGCTAGTGATTTTTACTCTTGTAAATAACCTGAAAATTCTATAGAATTAATCATGTAAAGGTAAAATTGAAGGTGGTGTAAAAGTTAACAGAATAGGGCAGAAACTGATATGAACTTTTGGAAACTGGAGCTGTTTAAAAATGGCAGCAATTGAGTTTTGTTTTGGTTGGTGTGAATTAGCTGTTATTTCAGAGAAATAGAGTTTATAAGTGAGGCCCTTTGAAGGAAACAGTCAGACAGTAAGAATTTTTTCAAGACAGAAACCCATTTCAAAATAACCAAAGTTTCACTTTAAACTTGTATTCTTTTATAAGGGTTTCACATTTCCCTCTAAAACATTCTTATAATAATTTCACATGTGTATTTTTTTCATCAGGAAGTGACAATTTGTAAAAAAAAAAAAAAAAGGTATAGAGAAATGTAGCGTTATAAACTCTATTTTTATATAGGTTATGACTTGGCTACTACTGTAAATTCACTAATAAGTTTTGTCAGTTTTACATGGAGAAATATCTCTGATACTTTCACTTTTTAGTGCTTACAGCATTCTAGATGCTTTTCTGATGTTACAGTGAGTAGATCATGTACTTTAATATTGACGAATAGAAATCTGAAACCAGAATTAGACTTCAGGATTTTATTAAGAAAAGATGGACAATTATCACAGATAAGAAAGAGGTAGTTAGCAGGTGGTCAGCATTAAGTCATTCACGATGGTAAGGTGTTCTGAATTGAATCTTAAATACATTTTAGTAATCTGAGTCTCATGATGGTTTAGAAGACTAGGGATTTTACTTAATTTAGATTAAGGATTCTGATGGGGCTTAAGAGTTACTGACGGATCAGTGACTAGTTTGAGTGAGCTAAGGTTGTTAACTTTTATCAAAGTAGCCTTTCAGCTTTACCAGGTTATGGTGACTCACTGTACCGGGTGGTCTCGATGGATCCGGCCGATGTGAACTCGCCTCGTCGAGGTGGGGGCCACCCAGCCGGGGAGAGACGTCTGCTCGGGGAGGTGGTTCGCTGGCAGGACAAACCGGGCGGTCCTAGAGTACCAGTGGTAGTGAGTTCAGTCCATAACCCATGGTGACACGAGTGTGAGGCTCATATTGAGATGAAGGGAAAACAGCGTGTTTCCTCTTCAGGAACCGGAGGTGAGATCGGCCGCCAGGGTGAGAGGCCGTCTCCAGGAGAGGTCAGCTGTATAGAGGTTGACAGCTGAGGTGTTGTCTGACTCGAGGCTGAATCAGAACTGACAGCTTCCAGGGTAGGAAGAGCTATCAGTAAGTCTTGGAGAAACGTGGGCAAATGAAAATGCATTATTAATGTCACGTGACTCAGATCACTAACTCTCATTGGTTAGGAAGTAATATATGATTTAACCTTGTAGCAAAATATGTATGTGAAATAATACTGATGCAGGATCAACATTCATTAAAGCGGCACTCCGGAGGATTTCATCAGGAGAGCAGTTTTTGAATCTAGCGTCCAAAGGCTCCTCCTCAAAACATCTCGACACGCGCGTCCGGTCGCGTGTGCGCGCGTGCACGCGGCGCATATACTTCGGACATGAACTTTACAGCTCAATGTGTAGGGTTTAATCACTCACAGTTCACAATCTTATTCCAACAATACTACGAGGGTCTGAAGAGCCCTCTCTGTCCCTGCTGCTTCTGATATTAGCTCTGTTAGCAGAGAGCTGCTGCTGGACTCTGAAGCTGAACTTGACTCGGCCCTGGATGAACTTTCTGACCAAAATAAACGCATAATCCTGTCAAGCCTTGCCATTCTGTGAGGTGAAAGGTTTAAAAATAAAAATAAACCCATCTTTAGCTGGAGAATGGGTAGGTTTTTAGTAGAAATGAGCTGTGAGTCCTCAGTGAACGGCTGAGACGGCAGAGAAACACACAGAGCGTCCTGTACGACAGCGCCCCCTACTGGTACAGGTTCGGTCGATGCGCGTGCATGTTGAGAGAATGCAGAAATTTGAATTTCATTGGCTGAAAAATGTCAGCGGCAAGAAATAATGGAAAGGGGTCTCTAGGAGGAAGGAGGGTCTTCATCAGAATGACAGATGTTGTGGAACTCAACCCATAGATCATAGTTTAGACCTGAAATATCATTTAAAACATTTAGAAAACTTTGATACAGAGAAAAATGCTCCAGAGTGCCGCTTTAATACTGGAAGAAAATGCATTAATCACATTAAGACATTTTAAGACAGTTTGAATGACGTTTAGAAGGAGACTTCTGTCAGTCTTTGAGTTATTATTAACTAAAGAGTGAATCCAGTGGAGTCTTCCGGAGAAACGACCTTGATCTGGGAATGTTAATCCAGGTTAACATAATAAAAGAGTCATTTTATTCCAAGTTATTGGGAAGAAGATGGTTAATATTTTTGATGATCACAGAGGTCAAAGTTCAGAGGTAGTAACGTATTTGGCGGCGTTACAGAAAGAAGCTGCAGGATAAGATAACTGAATCTTTGTCATTCACAGTAGTGTTGTTCATGGTCCAAACAAAACATCACCAACAGAACAAAACGAATCACAACAAGACAACCAGATAGGAAGACTTTGTTGAATCTAGTCAGGTTATTTGTCACAAAAAAACATTTCTAAAGCCTCTTGAACTGATTTTCCAACAACAAAAAAGGATGAACACCTATAAAAGTGCAAAAACATCAGTCTTTATTCTTCCCAAATAAAAGTAGATCCTCCGTCACAACACAAATGGATCACAACCATATGCCAAACCCACCCATATGTAAGATTTTATACTGTAGGTAGTAATAATCAGATTATTTCTGTGCATTTCACTATAAAATATGAAGTTTGGAGCTTGGCTATCAAGTTAAATTGGATCCACCTAATAGAAATAGTTGAGTTCAGACTGGCCTGACTGAGTGGGGTCAAAAAAACTCCTGTCTCAAAAATATCAGCAATTTATATAAATGTAATTTCATAAACTTTAACATCACTGTTAATTTAAAAATTAAAGGGAATTCTACAGAAATATGATCCTATTCTTGTTTTAAGACTGTAACCTTCTTTCTGTTAGGCAACAGTTCTACTGCACCATGCAGTCTGATGATGATGTAAAGATTTAGTGTTTGCATGAAATACTACATGTTCTATACTGTGATGGAAACATTTAAAGCTTTTAATTTTAATTCCCTCTAATTTGAGATTTGTTAAAGTGTTTTTGATTAAATTGCTTTCTTGAAGGCAGCACAGGTCCTGACTTGAGTAAAGCTGCAGAAATGTTTAGATTCTCCTTCTATGCCTTGTTTTAAATCCCATAAGGGCCCTCTGGCCCCTTTCCTCTTCTTTAAGCCTCCACATCCAGACGAATCATCACTTCATGGTGGAGGATTATCTCTGAGTCACACACTAATATCACACCTTCAGTGGAGCTGCAGCAGAGCTCATGCAGCGCCGTAATAAAAGTGCACATCACATTTTTTATTTGTAACAAAAGGACCTAGAGTCAAATCAAGCTGAAGTAGATAATCCATGTATTTTTCCAGGGAGATCACTGGTAAGAATGCACTTTTTTTTAATGTAAGCAGTACTATAGAATATAAGACCTGAATAAGTATTGTGTTGGATAAAAGAAAGTTTGGAGGATTTTACTGTGAGTAGAATCCTCATTGTGAGGCTCCAGGTGGGCCGCGGTGGTTTCTTGGGGGCTGTTGGAGGCTCCATTGTTATTTCTGCTGACTCTAAACCAGCTTGATAACTTGCAGAATTGCTTGGAACCCAGTCTACTCCTCTTTGTTCAATTTAGAGGTGAGCTATACTGTCCTTCACTCATGGTTGAGAATGCCAAACAGGTTGTTGTTAGTCAGCAGGGGAACACACTTAACTTTTTAGTGTCCAGAGCAGGATGGTAGAAGCAGCCGTGGTCACCTCCCCATCCAGGCAGCCTCAGCAGTAAAGTGAATGATGACTTTAAGTAGTATATTTGCTGCCATCTGTGCTGAATAGTTAAGTTTGGCAGTGAGATGTGCTCAGATGAAGCTGTCCTGACTGTCAATTAGAAGGGAATTAGGGTCCAACTAGAGTTCATGGACCTTTGTGGGAGGTTTGGACTGAAACTTGCAGATGTCAGACGTAGAACAGGACACAGTCTGGCGTTTTTATCTCAAACTGTGCAGGCCTAATCTTTCATTGCTTTTAGCAATGATTGTCATCAGAGAAAAGCAAGCACTGACAAAAATGAAGAAATCAAATATGCTCCGACCATGTGTGACTCCTCTGAGAAGGCTTAATAGGATTTTTGATCAGGGATGGAGGGACTTGCTCCCAGCCGTTCCCTAAAGCATTTAGGTCAGACTCGGGTGTTCAGCAATAAGAATGGGACTTTGGTTGGCATTCAATTTGAGCCCGAAGGAGTTGGTTAAGGTTAAAGGCAAAGCTCTTAACTAGGATTTGGTTTTTGCTGATTATCATGCAAAAATAGAAAAGGGGCTTGTGCAAAGTTGCAAGCCTTAACAAAGGCATTACCATGTCTCTCTGTCAGGTCTGACCTGTCATGGATCTAAGATTTGTAGACGTGTTCTGGTGCACAACATAAATGGATAATTCAAACAGAATCTTAAATTATTGGAAGCTATTTGAACTATTTATTGTTTTCTAAAGCTATTACCAGATGTCACTTTTGAAATAGACTCAAATTTACAGGAAAAGATGGAGATTTTAGGTGGGTCGGGTCACAATGAATTGGTTCTCATTAGACTTTTGCATAAACTCAAATAGAATTGCAACATTCCTTTGAATGTCATGTAATTGTACTTGTCTCATTTGAGTCAAAGTGTCTTAATTTGCCTCCAGTTGATCATCCTTTGATTTTTTTAGTTAGCTCTCTGGCTGTCAGATCACCAACACCTCCCTCCCCTCTTTATGGTGATAAACTGAGCACAGTTCCAGACACAAGCTACAGTACAACTTTGTTACTATTTGGAGAGAAAGTTTGACTTTTGACCTTTTTGACCACCTTTAAAAGCCCACGTGACCTGAGAGGGTGACCCTGGGACTTGTGAGCAAATTGTGAACCCTCATAAATGTTTCAAAACATTTTGGAAACTCCCTTCAAATTCCATTTGCAATTTATTAGCAACACAGCCCAGAGAGATCCTGGCTTTAGAACAGGGGTCTCCCCCACCAGTACTGGTCCATTGATGATTTTATTCTAGGCACACAAAAAGAATACACTTTTTCTTTTAATCTACATATTTTGTTAAAAATGGTTTGCAGTTTGTTTTATTTTGAGATATTACTATAAATATTTAGATTATGTTGTGCCAATAATAAAAATAAAGTGTATAATAATCTAATCAAATGGGCTGCATGCTGGCGCACTGTTGCCTCGCAGCAAAAAGGTCGCTGGTTCGAATCCTGGCTGCGGCCTTTCTCTGTGGAGTTAGCATGTTCTCCCCATGCATGCGTGGGTTTTCTCCAGGTACTCCAGTTTACCCCACAGGTCACAACATTCCTGATAGGTGTAAAATGTATCTAAGTCGCTTTGGAAAAAAGTGTCTCCTAAATGAATAAATATGAACATAACCCATGTTCCCACATGTGACCCCGCTGCTGATTCAGCCACTTTGACTCCCAGTTAAGTGCAGGATTCGGACTTGGAGATCTCCTCAAGGGCAGAAACCAGGTTAGATCAGATAACTTTGATCTGCAGAACCAAGATCTGCAGATTCAGTTTTTTTTAAGCCATTTCTAAACACATCTTTTAAAAATTGTTCCTTATCATTCTGCATCATTGTGAATGTGTTTATATGTTATTGCCATCATGTTATTTATAATCCCTGCAAGGATGTTAAAGTCAATTTGGTGTTTCTATCATTTTTCTATCTAAGTGAGGGCCACATGCGCAGGTGACATCATTCAACAAGCTCAGTGTTTCTAGAAACAGGAAGTAGTCCTCTGATTGCCTGGCATGCCTGGTCAGATTGGGAGACACACTGCAGCTGGACAGTGGTAAATTAGTGTCCTATAATTTTGGATATTTTAAATAGGGGCGTCATATTATCGCATTAATTGCATTTGGTTTATAGTGTTTATGCATATTTTGGATGTTGCTTGGTTGAAAAGTGGATGTACTTAACCATAGTTAATATTTACACTAGGGATAAAATGGTCATTGGTTTTAATGGTTACTTTACTTTTTAAAAAGTTGCTGTAACTTTTTGATTGTCTCACAGGTCCACCCCAGAAACCCAGAGAGACCAAATCTGTAGTGAAACTGTATTTAAATTATATTGAAGAGTTGAGGGAAAGCTTTTTAAGACCGTCAGTGTGACGGAAATAAGTCATTTGCATTTGCTGGATGGTTACAGCTAATGCAAAGTCATTTTAATCCAATGAAATGATGATTTAACCAGTTTTGTAGATTACTTGTCAAATTCCTTTCACTTTTGTAACCTAGGTTTTAAGTACACATAGAAATTCTTCACAATTATGGTTTCGGGCAAAAGAACATGCATGATTTCAATATAAAAACCTTTCACAATAAGGGCCCAAGGAAAATGCATGTGTTAAAATAAAATCACTACTAATACTAATACTATTGGTACTGGAAAACTCAGTAATGCTGCTGGTTCTGTTTGTGCAGAACTATTTTCTGTGTTATAAAATCATTAATCAAGATAAACTTCTTCACAATAATCATGATGCACATTTTTAATAAAACCACACAAATGTCATTTTAAATATTTTCCTTCATCCTCACTTTCAATATGGTTGCTGAGGCTATCATAGCTTTTCTGAAATGGATGACTTCAAAATGTTTGCAAAGCTCCAGAACATGAAGTGAACTTGGATGTGTGGTGAGCACAAAGCAGCTATCTGATAAAGTATCCTAAGAAAATCCAGAGAATCTGTACACACAGAGGGGTCCAGACCAGGTGACAGTCAGAAACCAGTGAGCACGGCTAACATGGCATGGCAGAACCCCAGAAACTAAGACGGTGACGTAACCGCACGTTTTTAATGTGCTGCTGTGAGACCAGTCAGAGTAATGTCATTTCCCTTCAGTACATCTGTGGTCCAATTTCTCACTCAAGCTTTACAGTGTAATAAACGTTGAGAGTGACTGAACTCAGAATGAACCCTGTGTGTTTCATAATCTTTAGGCGCAGCAGGGAGAGATTATTTGGCAGCTCCGTCTTCAGGATGTAGTCGTTTAGTTGGAGGTGTTAAACTCCAGATTTGAATATTCCCACCATGTTTCACACTTAGTTTAATGTCTTCAGCCTTCTGTTGCTGCTCGAAAACACCTACTTTTTCTTTTTTCAACCTGAAAGGTGGTTTAGAGTTTGTTTGCTGTCAGGCATCATTTGTTCACATGTTGCTCACTGGAGTCTGTGTTTAGGAGTTATTATTTTGCTGTACACATGATCAATTTGCTTTTTCTATCTCCTAACGAAGCTTGTTGTGTTGATCTTGTGATAGTTTGTTCCCTATTGTTTGGCTTTATTATGCGTTGTGTTTGACTGATTCGGGTCCCACAGTGTTTTTGTGGTGTGTATTCTCCCGTAAGAATTAACTCCTGATGTGATCGGATGCTGAAAACCTTCTATTTGCTCAGAATAACAATTTGACTCAGATGTGATGCCTGGGTTCTTAGAATGTTTTTACTAATAGCAGTGTTGTACAAAAAATGCATTTCAAAGCTGTATTTATACCAGAAAAATACTGGAAGTTGATGTATTGGTACAAATCAACCTGTCTAGTTAAGCAGATCCATTATGGGAGTCATCAAATTTGACCTTTATTTTTAAAGGAGTTGATGTGAATTTTCTTCAGTCTAATGCACCCGTGACGAATTTTGAGAAAAAGTCAGTTTGAAATAATCCATCCATCCATCCATCCATCCATTTTCTGTAGCCACTTAATCCTCCACAGAGGGTCGCGGGGCAGCTGGTGCCTATCTCCAGCGGTCAAGGGGCGAGAGGCGGGGGACACCCTGGACAGGTCGCCAGTCCATCGCAGGGCCACACAGAGACGAACGAGACAAACAACCACACACCCACTCACACCTAAGGACAATTTACCAGCCCAATTAGCCTGACAGTCATGTCTTTGGACTGTGGGAGGAAACCGGAGTACCCAGAGGAAACCCACGCACGCACGGGGAGAACATGCAAACTCCACGCAGAGAGGCCGCAGAGCCAGGACGCGAACCCACGACCTCCTTGCTGCGAGGCAACAGTGCTAACCAACTGCGCCACCATGCAGCCAGTTTGAAATAATTTATTTTAAAAAACTACAATACACATTTATGCAATTGTATAAGTGATGGTGCTACTTTTTAATAGTAAATAGTCATTTCAGTTTTACTACTTAAAGTCCTATCAGAGGCTGCTTATTTCCAATCACCATAATAACTCCTGCAGAAATCATCATATTGTCAAAGTTCACATGGAGACATGTTTCTACCAGCTTTAGATTGTCTTCTGATCCTCCTCCTGGTCTAGCGCTAATGCCAGGCTTCTATCAGTTAAATTCGTCTTATCTCAGACGCCGGTTTGTCATTTTCCCTCCTCCCTCGTGTCGTCCTCTTTAGCTGTGTGCCCTGTTTCTGTCAGACATTTTATTTATTAGAACCAGTCCAGTCCAAGGAGCTCAGAACTGGGATGTGAATAGTCAGTTAGAATAGAATAGAATAGACTTTATTGTCATTGCATGTAGCAAACACAACAAGATTTGTCGCCTGGTAAACGGACTGGTTCCTATATACAGAAAAAACCTACATTCCTAAATTCGATAAGAAAAACACAGAATCATATGACGGTGTAAAAAATATTATATATAAGAAAATTAAAAAAAGGAAAAGATTAGAAAAGAACAAAATGCAGTCAATATTGCACATATCTGTCCAATGAGCTGTGAATGCTCATGGTCAGTCATTTTTAGGCGGGGTGGGGGGTGGAGGGGGGGGGGGGAGTGCGGACAGCAGTGAGACAGAAGCTGTTCCTCAGCCTAGAGGAGTGGCATTTCAGGGCTCTATAGCGCCTCCCTGGAGGCAGCAAAGTGAAGAGGTCATGAAGTTTCAGTCTGTGACTGTGTCCTAATGAGGTTTTGTTACATGTTTAGGTTTTGCATTTCTGTTATCAGTGCAAAATGCATGGTTTGATTTACATCTCACAATAAAGATGTTTATGCAGTAACAGACTTTTAAGTTTGTTGGTTAGATTCTTTGCATAATTAATACATTGCTTTATAATTCTGAGACCAAATACTATTGTAAACACTTGTACTACACAAGTGCACTGGTTTAAATGAAAAACGTACCGGTAATACTTGAGCGTGTTGAGTTTACTGTGATTTCATTAAAAAGAAACAATTAGAAACTTTTAGGTCTAACAGGTCAACCACTCATCAGATCACATTTATATCCTATTGAAACATGCTCTTGACTGAACTATCAGACCAAAATAATTCAAAGAGACATGAGACTGTTTGACTAAAGCTTTTAACATTATCTTACATTGAAATTATCATAATATTAACATTTCCTCACTATTACATTGCTATTATCATCTTAAAATAACATAACCCCAATAGGTATAAGTATATACTGTAGTTAATGTTAATATGAAAGTTAATTTCTCCTCAAACTGCTTTAAAGCACAATTCTATCAATAAAGTCATTAATATTTGAGGGTGAAGTTTTCCAGTAGTTACTGCTAAAGTTTTTGGAAAAGGAAAAAGTTAAGGGAACTAGAATTATAATTTTCAGCATATCTTTTTTAAAGCATTGACTGTAGCAAATGGCTGCAGGATTATAATCTCTTGTCTGTTTATTATTGGACAATCTAACAGTAGTTATAGGTGGCTGTTGAGGGAACGAAAACCCTCTCCTTCAATCGATGATGTAATGCTGAAGTCAATTTAGCTCAGAGGTTAGAAAGTGGAGATTGAAGGATGGTATGAGCTGAATGTTTTCCAGCTGCAAGTCAGAAAATTGTCCAGACTAGCTGTTAGAGGGCCATACAAACTGTGATTAGTGCATGAAAAATACTGTAGCAGACATCGTTAAAGGAGCAATGTAAGTAATAAGGTGGTAATAAATACAGGTTATCATTCAGCTATCATGACTCCTAGCATGTCAAGCAGGTGAGATTCCTAAAATGTTCCTGAATTAAAGCTGAATCTGGAGCATTGACTGTGTTTATAATTGCTATAATTTCAAATAGTAGAACCTGGAACAAACAACCATCCCCCTAGTGGCTGGTCCCAGTAAAAATATTATGTAGGGCTTTACAATTAATCACATTTTTATTTAGGCCTCAAATAACCACAAACATAACATAATCAACAATAAAATGGAAATGAAAGTCCGGCCTGGTAGATCTGACAGGTCTGGGTTGGTCCCGCCCATCGGGAACAACAGCTGATAATGATACGTCACACCTACAGCGGCGACTCTTCTGAGGAAAACTGCAGATGCAAGTCGAAACATGTCAAGGTAAACGAAGACTTATTGACCATATATGTTGGATAAAAGAACTTCAATGACGATTGACCAAAGAAACATAAGAACTTGGTAAAACATTTACAAAAGTCAGTTCAAGTTTAAGAAGCCAGAATGAGAGCAAAACACACCGGCAGCATTTGTTGCAAGTTCAAAACACGCCTCTATAGCATATGTGGACACTGGATATCGTTTTCCAACACAAAAGTAATCAGGGTAAAATAACATGATTTTGATATTGACCAACATAATCTTGATTATGATTTTCTTTGTAATTGAGCTGCTCTAGTTTTAGTTTTTAAATATAGCTCAGAAAATAATTTTCTTCCATGTGCTGTCTCTCCTTGATTCATTTAGTCCTTACACGTGCTGCTGCATGTCCAAATATGTTTCTAATACGTCTAGCTGTAATTAGGTACTTGATGATTAAAAAGCCCTGTGACTGACTGTGAAGTGTTTAGACTCTGGTTCCAAAAACACAACATGGCAGCACTTGTCAACATGGCCCAGTGGCTTCACTTAGGAACAACAGGAGAGACGTTTACCGGAGGGCAATCCAGATGACTTTAAAAGGAGACTGAATGTGACATAAAATACTAATAATGCCTGAATGTTCTAGTAATAAGTTTTTTTCAGAAATGAATGGATTAACAACTTTAGGAACAAGGAACTGTTTAATGTGCTTGAGAAAACTCATTTAAAAAAATGCAGTATAACGTTATTATTGAAACAATGTTATTTCAGTTTTTTTCTCTTAGATTTTCTTACCATGCTGTAATGTAAAGACCTTGTATCTGTCATGATTTCCTGTCTGTTTAGTTATAGTTAGTCTTCTGGTGCTTTTGTTTCTTCAGTTTAGTCTTTCATGTCAGTTTAGTTTCCCCTGTGTTTTCCTAGCTCCTGCTCTAGCCCCTCCCTCACCTGTTAATTAGTCATTGTTCTCACCTGCCCCTCGTTATCCTGTTTACCTCCTTGTGTATTTAAGCCCTTCTGTGCTATGTCTCCCTGTCGGTTCATCTGCTCTGTTCTGTTTAGTCCTGTTCAGTGTCTCGTCTCGTCTCGTCTCGTCTCGTCTCGTCTCGTCTCGTCTCGTCTCGTCTCGTCTCGTCTCGCCACGCCACGCCACATCTTGTCATAGTTAGTCTTAGTCCTGTTTACTCTGCTCAGTCAAGTCTAGTTTTTTGTTTGTTTGTTCATTTAGATCATTTATTTACAATAAACATCTTATTTTTGGATTATACTCTTCGCCTCCTGCTTCTCTGCACCATCGAGTCCGACTCCCTGCTCATGACAGTATCTTCATTTTATCTTACAGTATATGTTCAGGTTTTTTTTAGGGTGAACAAAAAACAGTTAGACTTAAGATTTTTTATTTTTGCCTGATACCACATACAGCTTATTTATTTAAAAAAATCTTTTTTTCAGTTTCCTGAAAAGTCTCACCTTTTGGAGATGCAAAGTTCCTGCCTCGACAACCTCCTCATGTTGATCCTTGTAAATCTGTTTGCCACAATGACCATTTTATTTGATCTCTATTAACAATTTCAGAAATAAACTACCTTTTTTTTTTTTTGTTTTAGCCACAAATATTAGTCCGTATGCTGCCTTTGTCATGATTAACAGACTTTAAACTGTTATTTCACTCATGAGGATGTAAAATAGGTCTGAAACAGCAGTTTTAAATGGGCAAATAAATGACTAATTAAATTCTACAAAAGTTGATCCAACTGGAGATAATTAGCAGGGGAAAAAAGCAAGACTTATTCTTAAGTTCCCCTTCTTAGTTTTGAAAAACCACAAGCGAGCTCAGAAATGTTTGACCCCAAACCCAGTTTCTCTTTTGATATTGAATAAAACTGTCATCTAAACTCATAAAACCTGGTTTTGGGTTTCTGTCATAATCATGACAGCTGACGGCTCTGAATGCTATGAGAGTTCACCTAAAGAAGATATTTTTCTGCTTTCAGTTTTCTGAGAATCTGAACCGTTCATTCGTTTACCCGAATCTCAGAAGGGAAATGTCACCTTCATCTACAAAAAGAGTCCAATCCTGGCTGCAGGCTATGGTTTAGTGTTTCTCTTTGTAATCTCTCTTCTTTTCAAAATTTAGTTTTCAGTCTAGAGATTTTTATTGATCTAGATTTTCTCTGCTGGCTGATCTGATTTTCATTCTCGCCACCCCACTGTCAGCTGACATAGACTGGAAAGTTCCACTCTTAGTTTCTATTTAGGGAAATGCATCATCAATCAGCCAAAATATTAAACAGATAATCTGCACAATACTGTATATTTTGTGATAATACAAGCTTTTGATGGGGAGAAACATCAGTCTGCCACCCACTTGTGTATTTTTGTAGACCACTCACATTGTGTCTCTGCAGCAGCACATTAACAGGCCTCACAAAACATCCTGAAGAATTTAACAAGTCTGTGGATGTTTGTTCCTGCTCTAAACTCCTCATATAACAATCTGATAAGATCCGATGGTATCTGTGGGAAGAGAGCTTAATTTACAGAACCCTCACCCCGTATAACACTACCATCCTGTAGAACTAGGATGTTTTCTGTTTAAGTCCTGATCAGTAGCTGTTTTCAGAGACAAAGAAACTACAGTTTTAACTACTAAGCAGAAAGGGGAAGTGATTTGTGGCCACATACGTATATACCACAGTACAACATTGTAAAATCACTATGTTCTATGTTCACTATGACTTATTACTTCTTTCCTTGTGCAGCTTTGGGCCCATCTCATCACTGCACGGTCCATCTTCTGCTTTGACAGCACTGATTGGTCCATTTATGAAGCTGCTGCATCAAACCTGGATAAACTTACTGACACTGTGACCTGTTACACCAACTCTTGTGAGGACTTGTGTGAACCAACCAAAACCTTATATACCTAAAATCTCCATCTTTTCTTGTACAGAAACATAACATATACAACAACAACAACAACATTTACGCCCAAACTGAGGTGGCTTCAAAGAATCAAGGAGGATAGGAGGCATACAAGTGTGGGACCAACTCCTGAACACTGAATAAATAAATCAGAGAAGCAAAGAAGTGCTACTCTGAGAAGCTGGAAAAAAATCATTTCTCAGCCAACGACTCCCTTTCAGTGTGGCGAGGCCTGAGGAACATCACTAATTACAGGAGCCCATCCCCCCAGTCTGCAGGGTAACAGACAGCAGAGGACCTGAATGTGTTCTGTAGATTTGAGAATCCATCATTCACACCAACCACTTGTCCTGATAATAGCCACTGTTCACTATCACTACTGCCCCTCTCCCCACCTGCTCTGAGGATCTGTAAGGATGCAGTATACAGATCTTCACCAGACAAAAGCTCCATCACCTTTCCAGTCTGTGAAAAACCCTCCATCCAAGGTTTAAATGACTACAGAGCTGTGACATATGTGGTCAAAAAAATCCTGCTCTTTAAATTTTACATGGTCAGTCACAATCCAGTCTGTCCTCTGTCAGTCTATCATGGTCTAGTTTGGGTCAGCAACCAAACAGGACAGAAAGAGACTGCAGATGATTATTAAGACAGCAAAAAGGATCACTGGTGCCAACCTGGCCTCCACCCTGGACCTACAGGTCCTGGTCCTGACTGGAACTCCACTACAGTGAGGAAACAGGCAGCTGATATCAGCAGTGACCCCTCTCACCCAGGATCTAACCTCTTTTCACCTCTTCCCTCCGGTCGGCGATATACAGCACTGTATGCTAAAACCACAAGAAGAAAAGGTTTTCCCAGGACATCAGCATTTTGAACAACTGCATTCAACACCCATAATGCAGGAATAAAAAACATCACAATCATGCAAACTAAATATTACATGTAGACTTCAAATCCTCAAATTCTGTACTACTAGTCTAGAAATTAATTGTTCTGAAAAGTGCGCATGCATGTTTATGGATAAGTTCAAGAGCAAAAGTGAGACTGGAGTCAAATTCCTTGTGTGCTACAGACAAAATAAACCTGAATCTGAATATATTCTCTGCATTTGACCCAACCCTGGGGAGCAGAGGGCAGCAAGTTTCACAACGGCAGTTGGGGGTTCAGCATCTCGTCCAAGGATGCTTCAACACATGGCTGCATGATAATAAACTTCTCCCCTGAGCCACGATCGCCCCATATTAAAATTTCTCTCTTACCGTAATTTGACCAGCTACAGGTGCTATCTTCAGTTTATCAGGGCATTTCCTGCACAGATGGTGTCAGATAGAACCTGTTCACAGTCATTTGTGTTGCACTTTATGACAGGAGCCCAGAGAAATCACTTTTACACTGTTGCTGTTAAGAGGTCAGAGCATATAGGACAACACACAGGTTATTTACAGAATTTTAAAAAGGGATGTACACAAATTTAACTTAACACTAGACTTGTGAAGTTGTGCAAATTTATGCATGATCAGATTGATTACACAGGAAAAAACAGACTGCACAAGAACAGAATGACTTTCTAGGTAAAAAAAAAAGCAACCTAAGGGCCAGATATTAAAAAAAAAAGTGATTTAGTGAAATGTATTCATGGAGCGTGAGCTGTCAGTCTAGCTGCTGAGAGTTTAAAGCCTAATGGCTTGGGGGAAGAAACTTCAGTACAAGAAGATGCTTTTATTCTAAAGAAGGTTCCATGTAAGAAACACTGAAAGCTTGTGGTGTTCAGCATCCTATACAAGGACACTGACATGAAGACACATGCAGTCTGAATTATCCCCCCTCTACTTGTCTCAATCTGTCTCTTTCTGAACATCAAATATGTGTTGGTATTTTAACCATTATTCAGCAGTGAAGAATGGCTTGTTTAAACCACAACAGACCGGTTCAGTGTCCGCATCACTGCAGACGCTGCCCCAATCTGCCTGTCGATCTCCCGCTCCCTCCTTCCCTAACTTGTGAACAAGACCCCGAGATACTTGAACTCATCCATCTGGTGTAGGACTTCTCTCCCGACCTGGAGTTGGCAAGCCACCTTTTTCCGGTTGAGAACCATGGCCTCAGACTTGGAGGTGCTGATCCTCATCCCAGCCGCTTCACACTCGGCTGCAAACCTCCCCAGTAAGAGCTGAAGGTCAGAGTCTGATGAAGCTAGGAGGACCACATCATCCACAAAAAGCAGAGACGAGATTCTCCTGTCACCAAACTCAACCCCCTCCACACCACGGCTGCGCCTAGAAATCCTGTCCATAAAGGTTATGAACAGGACCGGTGACAAAGGGCAGCCCTGGCGGAGTCCAACCCTCACTGGGAACAGGTCCGACTTACTGCCGGCTATGCGGACCAGACTCACACTCCTCTGGTACAGGGACTGAATGGCCCTTAACAAAAGACCATCCACCCCGTACTCCTGAAGCGCCCCCCACAGGGTGCCCCTGGGGACACAGTCATAAGCCTTCTCCAAATCCACAAAACACATGTGGATTGGTTGGGCAAACTCCCATGACCCCTCCATCACCCTAGCGAGGGTAAAGAGCTGGTCCACAGTTCCACGACCAGGACGAAAACCACATTGCTCCTCTTCTATCTGGGGTTCAACTATCGACCGGACCCTCCTCTCCAGTACCCTGGAGTAGACCTTTCCAGGAAGGCTGAGGAGTGTGATCCCCGTATAGTTGGAACACACCCTCTGGTCCCCCTTCTTAAAAATGGGAACCACCACCCCAGTCTGCCACTCAACAGGAACTGCCCCCGATGACCACGCAATGTTGCTGAGTTTCAGACTGTCAACCAAGACAGTCCTACAACATCCATAGCTTTGAGATACCCAGGTCGGATCTCATCCACCCCCGGGCCTCCATCGCTGCATAGTTTTTTGACTACCTCAGAGACTTCTGCCCCAGAAATTGGACAGTCCGTCCCCAGGTCTCCCAGCTCTGGTTCCTCATAGGAATGCGTGTCAGTGGGATTGAGGAGCTCCTCAAAGTATTCCTTCCACCGCACGACTATAGCCCCAGTTGACGTCAGCAGCTCCCCGTCCCCACTGTAAACAGTGTGAGCAAGTTGCCGCCTTTCTCCCCTGAGACGCCGGATGGTTAGCCAGAACCTTTTGGAGGTTGAGCAAAAGCAATATAATAAAACGTAACATGTAACAAATAAAAATGAAGTAATATTATGTTTGTCTTTTGAATATCAATAAAAAAATCTATGAAAATATTATCAGAAATAATATTTTATTACCACTTTAAGTCATTATAGGTTGATTTGTCAACTCCGTCAGATCTCATGTCAACTCCGTCAGACGTGAGATCTGACGGAGTTGACGTCTGACGGAGTTGACGAAAGGCCATGTATTTTCCCTCCAAAAGTTGGATTGTACACAGCAGCTAGCTGTTTTTCCTCAGTTGCTAGATGTCTCAATAACCTCTCTAAAATGCCTAAGTTAAATCCACTTTTTTTTACGTACATCACAATGGAAAGACGGTGTTGACATGTTCCAGCTGTGACCATAGATATGATGACGGTGTTTGTGTAATTATCTAAAAGTTTAAAACTTAGCAGAGTATGTCTGCTAGTCCTGTTATCAGCGCAGCATGGGAAACTCAAAAGGGTCCTCGGTAACACAGATGACCATGCTATTGCCTGATTAAGTGAAGTTTATGAAAAATCTGACAGAGTTGACAGAAACTGAGGACACAACTTTGGCAAGCAGATTTCTAGGTAAAATATAGTTTGATGTTTACTTTAAGCACTGCATCACATATTTAAATTCATTGTTTTTCAATTGATATTTATGCATTTACATTTTTTTTACACTTTTTTCAAGTTTTTGGGGTTGATGAATATTGTGATTTTGTGGTGAAGACAAATATAATAACATAAACCTTTTAACATAACCTAAACATTTAAGCTGTATTTTTTCAAAATAGAGAAAAATTCACACGTATATAACATTAGGATACAGATTTCCTTTAGATTGAACATTGTAAGTAAGTAAATCATGATAAATAATGTTTATTTATAACATAAATTACACAAAGACATGTTTTGTCCCGACTCTCAAGAATGAGTGACCTACATGTGGACTTACATTTTCTCCTAAAAGAGCAGAACGTACTGCTGTGACACCCGAACCGAGTTGAAAGCTGTCCGTAGGACCGAGGGGGGTTGCTATGTTAGCATTAGCATGTGTGGCTAACCACAATGACCTCAGAATAACTTCTATTATTGCAGCAAAAATATCTTACAAACTTACCCAACTCCTAAAGGCTTTCTCCTCCTTGGTGCAAAAAACACCATTCCTTTAGGACAATTTAAAAATCTACGCACCATGCCTGGGACTCAAACCCAGGTCTCCCACATCAGAAACAGTGTCAGACCCCTACACTACAGCTCAGTTGTTATGATTTTGTTCTGTTTCTATACATGAACATTGTCACATAACATGAGTCAAGATCATGAAAAATCTGCATTGCTTAAGACTTTGTGGGTCAATTCACTTTAAGAATATTCTTGCATGTAAATTTAAATAAAGTAATATATTTTTTACTGGCCAATGGGGCTCCCAGACCACCTGAGGCCCCTAGGCTCAAGCCATATTTTCTGGGCCTGCCTGTGGGGCGGGCGTGAGCCAAGATGGGCCAGATCATGAATGCAAATTTGCAGAGTGACGTAGATCTGCAAGGTTTTTCAAATCCTAGACTTTCAACGTGAACATTTTTGGGGGGGAAATCACTGGAGATCCATGTACAAGACTCAGAGTGACCAATATTAATCAGAAACAAACATGGAAAAAAAGTTTTTTTCAGTAACCACACCTAAATTACAGAGCTGACTTACATTCAGATCACAAGATGAGATCATTTAGGGTTTGAGATGAGATTTTAGTCATATTTTTAAGAAAACTTCAAAGATATATGTGCTGTAAAAAGGTCTTATTAAGCTCTCTTGGATGTTTTAGCACAAACTCAAATGACTGGTGTCCCTACTCTGGTTCTTTCTCAATATTTAGGGATTTTCCAACTGATATTTACAATTTACTCATCTCTTGTATCTGGATGCATATTTAACTGGTATAAAATTCCACTAAAGTCCGAGAAGTTTTGTTTGTTATGGTCGCCTTAGGATAAAAAGCAAGATATTGTAATTTGTGCCGCATTGCCCACGGTGTCTCATCCATCATTCTTTTCATGTATATCAGGGATAAAACATGATTTATTCTGAAGCAGTCCTGCTGTCAGATCTCTCACACTGTCTTAGTGGTGTACAGTTTATTACTCCTGCTTTCCTTCATCTCATCTAACCTCTCCTCAGGGACCGAGAGGCAGAATCACAACTTGGACATTAGTAACTGCACAGACTGATTCACCAAGGTTGGATTAATGTTGAAGTGACAGCAGGCTATTTTTGCTGCTTTGCAAAGTTGGAACAAGTTGAGGAGCAGCCTGTACAAGTGACGTGTCAAGTCATACATGTTTAAAGTCCTCTCTAAATGCAACATTAACAAAACAACTGGTACCAGTTATATGAAGAGTGAGTCACAGAAAAGAGAGCTCTAGATAAATGATTTAAGGCTGTCACTTTGACAGATTGCTGAAGCCACTCATATCTCATGTGTGAGAGGAGATTATATTTTACTGTAATGTTTCTCAATCCTGGATCCATCTGATCTGCAGATCTTTGCTACCTCTACTGCTTGTGATCAAGTTCTCCAGAAGCTGTGCATCCATTAAAACTGGGTGTGTTGAAGCAGGAGAACACCATGTGTCAGATGATGCTTATAACTGATGCTGATGAAGAATAACTGATGCTTTCCAGCAAATTGTGTTGGGAAATGGTTCATTCTTCAAGGCTTTAAATCAGGCATGTTCAAAATGCGGCCCGTGGGCCACTTTCGGCCCTGAGATGTTCATAAAACAGGACTAAATCCAGCAACAACTGAAGAAAGACCCGGATCCTGGTCTAGTTGCTGAGAACGAAGGGAAATTTAGTTTTTAGAAACCCAAAAACAGTCGACCAATCAGACCCAGTGAATTTGATGCCTTTTATTATTGAGTCAAATGTACGAAATCCCTGGACGCGTCGTATTGACAAAGATTCTGTTCATTAAAATGTAACATTTATAATGAATTTATGCGCAGATCAAATAAATGAAATCATATTTTGCTTTTTTCTTTTAGAAATATTCTTAATATATATAACTTTTGTGGCCCTCAAGGACTTTACACTTGATGATTTCAACCTGTGTTGAAAAGTTTGAACACCCCTGCTTTAAATGCTCAGTAGCTCCCCCTTCAGATCAATAAGTCTGAGGCATGAAGGTTTCTTACGTTATCACTGAATAGACCAATGATCAAACAATGTGTAAGTCGTTGCTTGGGTTGGGTTACTAGAGAAATACAAAACTATGCTTTATATGTTGAAAATATGTTCTGTACAATTGAATAAATATTAACTAGATTTATTTATATAGCTTTAAAATAACAAAAAAAAGTGCTACAAAACAATGCAAAGGATGCTTCAGACTGTATAATCTTACATAAAAATACCCTGAAGAGTTGGGCTGATTTTAAACACCATAGAAAGCTTTTTATTCTGAGGACAAATTATGTAGGTAAAATGTGCTGATACTGAAAGGGGGAAACAGAACACCTAAGTACCTTTTCTATTTTTATGGGAAAGAACTCTCCCAGAATTAGTCAGACCTTCCCATACTAATGGTCAAAGGTTGGTCATCATGGTAAAAAGTCAGATCATAATATCGTTTTCAAACAGTTTGAACTGTAAACAGGATGATGGGTCAGGAGAATGTTCAAATATAAACCTGTAAGGAAGAAGCGAATCATGAAACAAGTTCCAGTTTGCCTAAATGAATTTGATCCTGGCTTGAAGCAAAAGTAATACACAGCTACCAAATAAATGCAAATAAATAACGTGAAACATTTTACACCAGATTTCTCAGCTAGGTGAGTCCTAATAAGGGAAAATGGCTCTCAATGACCAAAAAGCACATGTATGTTTTTAATACGTGCATTATATGACATAATTTCTTGCCACACTTGCAGCCTGTTGCTGAGCTGCTGACTGACAGGACAGTTATTCTGACTCTGCTGTTCGAGCTTTCTTCTTTTCTGTCATGGCTTTTAGGAAAACATTCTGTCTATCTGCTTGTTACTCCTCCTGTTTCTATTGAACTACTCTGCACTGAGAGTCGATCACAGGATTTCTGGGAGACTGAAAAAAGCCTCAAATCAGGGCTTCATCTAAAATTGCCTTTCATGCTCACTTCAGTGATTCAGAGCTTCAGTTCAGGTGTCCCATCACTACTTTGAGGACTAAGATTAGGAAACACTGGATTACTGACAATAAATTATATGAGTTTTAAGAACTGTAGGCAAAATGTTTCCAGAAACAGATGGCCGATCTGCTCCTCACACCTAAAAGAAAACAATAACCTGGTATTGTAGAACTGGGACAAGGTGTAAGCATTGCTCAGACCTTTTAATGGCCCTGCATCTCTGCTTCTGACACAGGAAAATTAAACTTCCAAACATTTGCCTGAAGGACAAAAAGAGGTCAGAATGAGTTCCCTTCCTTGCTTACATTAACCCACCTCTGTGTTTGGGATGACGAGCACTTAGCACGCGTTATTTGTATGGAATGGATTTGAATAGGGCGGTTTTGCAACCAGATCATCTCCCTGATGGATTCATCTAGTATAGACGTTAGCAGAAGAGCTGGGGGGCAAAACCAAAACGCTGGGATTATATATAACCTTCTTGGCAGGAAGTGCTTGGGGATGTCCTGAGGGATCCGAGTGGATGTAACTCAGATAAAGGATGTCTGAGCTGCTCTACTGAACCTGAAGCTAAAACTGTCTGGAAACAGATGTGAGGAAGCAACTTAAAAATAGATTTCTAGTCTCCAAACCAAAACAACACAAACTCATCATCTTGATCAGCTGGACCATCACTCTTGTTGCTGCGTTGGACCCGTTAGGATCAGAAAACAGCGTCTACAGCACACCATACAACACTGATGTCTTCTGGTAATCTGACAGCAGTTAGTGTTCCAGGTTTCCTGTCTGGAAAAAGCATCATGCTTTTTCCTAAAATGACAATAGAAATAAGACAGAATTATTTAAACCGCAGCAGAGACACTTTCTTGCTACAGTGATGGATAAATAATGTTCTGTCTTGTAGTATAATACAGCAGGATTATGTGATCACACTCTATCATGATTTTCTTAAATTCTCTTTCAAAATAAGACAATGATGCTTTTGCCTTTGTGTCTGTCAGCAAAATAGTTCATGAACCACTGGAGAAATTTTAATGAAACTCTCAGAAAGTTGTTTTTTAATGAGCGTCTAATGATTATCTGATGAAGTCTAAGCTGGCCACCATATCTGACAGACGTCAGCAAACACAGAAATGCCTATGAGTCGGTCAGTTTGACCGATATTGAGATAAAATTTGAAGGATTTTTCCCTTATAATGCTAGTTGTTACTTACACTTACATCGTTTTCTGCTAAGCTAAATCTATTGTGTATTCCGATTCACTAATAACTATACATGTAGAATGATAACGAGTCCAAACAGAAGTCACCATGTTTTTATCCTACAGCATGTTTGAAACTCAACTCCACTGGCTAAAACAGATGCAGTCCTACAGGAATTCTTTAATGTTCACATTTCCTTTGCAGCACAGCTTCAACCTGAACTGCATGTTACTTTAATAGTTCGGAACATTAATTAGAAGTAAAAGGAAAGTCTGCAAATTCTCAGAAAGGTTCTCTGTAAATTTGAACTCTAAATAACCTAAAAGAAAGCACAAAATTATATGAAACCACAAGGAATGATTAAAGCTTCCTGAAGAGAGTCCTGGTTCTGTTCTGCCTTTCAGAACTTTGCATTTATTTTGTTTTTATTCAAAAGAATCAACCCAGGGAGGCAAGATGCATCTGAATAGACAAACTTAAGAGACTTTCTTTAAGGGGTCACTTATTCCAAATAATTGAATTTATTCTCATTGTCAGCGGTTTCTACTCCTGAAAGGTCACAGTGAGAGCTTTTATCTGGATAATGAGTTTTTGTTTCCTTACACAGCTTCACAAAGCAGCTGCCTGCAGCTGAGCTTGGAGTCAGCAGAAGGATCCGGATCAGCCTTTTAATTTAGTCATCGGCATGAAATACATCACATCAAGTTTGATGATCCTGGAGTGATATCAGACAGGGAATGCACCATATCAGCAATGATTCACATGGATCAAAAGCAAAACATAAACACAAAGAATTATTTAAATTCTTCAAAAGTGAGTCAGAGAAAAATAATTCATGCATTAATCCTTTAGGAGTCAGCTGGTATTTATCCAAGCTGAATGCCTATTACTTTTACACATTTTCATTTCAAAAGCTTGTAAAATTATCTACAAACATTTTTAGAGGAAAAAAACTGAATCTGTTGCCAGGACAAACGATGATCTGTTGTAGATGTTTGGCTTTTCAGCCCCGCTCTAATGTTCCACACAAACACAACGTCTGTTCTAAGACCTTCTACCTCAGTTTTACATCTAATATCACTTGGATGCTAAATATGTCTCTTTGTCTTAGTGTGTCTGAGTGCATAATGAGAGCAGAATGCTGATCGCATTGTGAAAAAATAAATAAATAAAAAGCTGGATCTCTATGTATAAATAATACAGCCCAGTGAGATTTTTCATTTTCTCCCCGATTGATTCTGAATTTTAAAAGAATCCTTTGAAAACTTGTGAGGTGTGACATCACACTGAAAAGTCGAGATCACAGTGAGATGTGTCACCTGCTTTTTCTGAGCTCTAAAAGTTAGCCTGAGCGTTGGCTCAGAGAAAAGCTCATGTACTCCAACAACAGATATTAACAGAGCAAATAACCATTGGATCACTACTGCATGGTGTCTGAGATGCAATAAGTTATTGAACCCTAAGAGATTAAGTGAGCAGCTTCTCATTTTCTAAACAACCATGTCAGAAGTTACATCTTGTGTTCATTGAAGAGATGTTCATCTGTTACATAAAGCTCAAATTATTGGCATTAATTAATGAAAACATGATGAGATTGCTGAGATCTCTAAAGTTAGGTTAACTACTGCCCACTGCTTTATTCAAATCTGGAAGGATAGAGGGGGACCATCGTCTTTGTGATTGTGGTAAATAAATGCTGTGACGTTGCAGAAACTCATGTACATTTGTGCCATAATAAAAAGTTATATGCGGTCCAATCAAATGTTAGAGTGGCTGACTTTTAGTTTTTTAGGACAGGCAGTGGTTACATGAGTAGTGGATCAAACCCACAGACAATGGAAGCAGATACCATCATCTAACATCTATTCCCTATAATTAGTCAAATGTTAAAATTAATTAGTAGTTAATATAAATGATGAGCAATCATTTTGTTGTCCTACGTCATTCATGTTTATAACAAAAGACCTAGAATTGTTTGAAAGAATATACAGTATTATACAGTATAAGGACGTAGATTTGTACGTACGCCTCCTTCCCCTGGGCACAGGTCCACGCACAGCAGCACAGGTAGTACAAAGCAGTGAACTGTGATTTCTTGGTCTTTGGTTTCTGTTTCTAGTGACGCACACCCGCCCTCTTGTGGCAGTTTTATGACATTAATAACAAACATTATTTACAGTGCTTTTAGTTGAAAAAACTTGGTATTTGTCGCCCTCTTGTGGCAATAAGGTGAAGCTACAACAAGCATTATTTACAGTGTTTTTAGTTGAAGAAACCTTGGTATTTGTCGCCCTTTTGTGGCAATAAGGTGAAACTACAACAAACATTAACCACAGTGCTTTAAAAACCTTGAAAACTAAACAGTAAATTAAAGAACACCATCTCTAACGTAAAACTATTGTTCAACCATACTTTGGATATGTTAAAATACTGTAATTTTTAAAGACGCTCATTATAAATCAAGGCAGAAATGTTTGAAAACAGCTAGCTATTATGAAGAGAGATGTATTCAGCAGGAATGGTAGTACAAAGCAGTGAACCATCTTGTGACTTTTTGGTCTTTGGTTTCTGTTTCTGCTGACAAACACTCGCCCTCTTGTGACAGTTTTGTGACATTACAAATAACAGTAATTACAGTGCTTTTATATAAAAACCTTGAAAATAAATTGTATCTTATTTAATGTAAAGCCATTCAGCAGTACTCAGGATATGTTAAAATACTATAATTTTTTGAAGAAACTCATAAATCAGGGGAGTAATGTTTGAAAACAGCTAGCTAATGAAGTGAAGTGTATTCAGCAGGAATGGTAGTACAAAGCAGTGAACTATCTTCTGACTTCTTGGTCTTTGGTTTCTGTTGACACACACTCGCCCTCTTGTGGCAGTTTTGTGACATTAACAACAAGCATTATTTACAGTTCTTTTAGTTGAAAAAACCTTGGTATCTATCGCCCTCTTGTGGCAATAAGATTAAACTACAACAAACATTATTCACAGTGCTTTAAAAACCTTGAAAAATAAACAGTAACCATTATTCAACCATTTTTGAACCATACATCGGATGTGTTAAAATGCTGTAATTTCTAAAGAAGCTCATTATAAATCAAGGCAGTATTGTTTGACAACAGCTAGCTAATGAAGTGAAGTGTATTCAGCAGGATGGTAAGCACGTCGGTCCGCTGGGCTGCACATATTATTTGTGGGGATTGGAATGGGGATACAGCGCTACTTCTGCATCCTTGGATCAAATTATTGGTGGGGACACGTCACCTCCGTCCATGCCAAATATACGCCCATGATACAGTATATAAATATAATGTTGAGAAATGATGGTGTTATGGTTGTTTAGTTCAAATCCTGGAGTAAGATCTTGCACGATCTGTTGGCAGTCAGAATATGTGCTGTGAAGGACTCGCAGCTACTATCACATGAAATTATACCTCAATATCTGTAAAAGTGTCAGATTTAAAGCCATTTGATAACCTCACTTGCTAGAGCTGGACCAAATTAGAAAAAAATGCAATTGTAATATTTTTCTTGAGCATTTTGATGTGATAAATTTTCCTCACTCGTCTCTTTGTGTTTCATCATCATCATTTTCTCCTCATCGCTCACTGAATGTTCTGTATGTTTGAGCTTTCCGGTCACTATCCTCTACGCTGGGTGAGAGCATCAAGGGCAGTAAGAGTCCATCAGACTGACATAATAAAATAATCATTGGTTTTTATTTTGATCCAAACCATTCTTTACTCATATTGTGATGATATGTTTGCAATATATCTGTGATGGTCATCTGGAATAAACTCCAGGAATAAATTAGTGGTAGATGACGGTCCAATGATTACTTTCTGAGTCCTATTTAAATCCATCCAGTGATTTGTAACAGACAAATAGACTCCTACATTTAAAGGGATACTTTGCTCATTTTTAAGTTTTATATCTACAGACTGGACTACATCTTGATGGATGTTGGGAATGAATATTTGTTTTCATGAGACCAAATGTTTGACTCAATGTTTGAGAACCAGTTCTAGACATTTTTGTGTTAGCCGATGTTCATTAGCTTCCTGGAAGTGTTTGTCCAGTGGTTGTTCGTTTTCAACAAAAACCATACACTGTATAAGGGCTAATTTGCAACAAATGTCCCCAGATGAGTCTTTAATAAAAAAAATATATATTTTAAAGAATACAAAATAAGACATTCCACATATTAACAACTTTGCATGGAAATATTAAGTCACTGTTCCAATATTTTTATTTGTCTGACATGAGTGCATTATAATATGAAGACAATTATACGGCTACATTGTTTAAAGTAGTAGGTAAAGTATCAGATGTACAGTTTTTAGTAATACTAGTAGCACCGTAAATAAATATCCCTATAATTAAAACTGATATGTAGTTAATCTAATTAAAGATCAAACTCATTTTTCTCAGTATATTGTAGCTTTGCTGTTTTTATAGATACATTAAGAATTTTGCAAACCTGCTTTTGCAAGAAAATAAACTCTAGTTTCACAAATGTGATTTTCTTATGCCTCTGTGTCAACGTTATTTATTACTTTAAATGCAAAAGAAACAATTTAGCTTCTGGCCTACAACAGCAGCAGAAAGAACTCACAGTTTTGTTGTTGAAATTAATAAATACAAACTAACTTTGAAACTCATTTCAGCTGCAGCAACTTTTCCAGTCTAAACTATAGCTTCTCACTTCGATTGCGATGTCTTTTCATTGGTTTTGCTATTGACACAGAAACATACACAAAGAGAAACAACATCTAGCATTTTGCATTTAATTTCTACCCAAAGACAAGACAAAATAATGAGCTTCAACAGTTTGATTTTTTTCCTCATTTAACTCTCTTCAGGGAATCTCCAACTGAATGAGAAAATGACAAAACTCAGCTTCTTCCTTTTTAAAAACGTGCTGCCAAATGAATGCTTTTATTTCACTGCAGGACTGTTTGCTCAGTGTTACGTGAAAATCCTCTACTGGGTAAAACAAACAAAGATAACACATTGTCTTGAGTGAATGAATAATGAGTCACACCTACCTGATGCCACTGCAACATTTACAAGCACTTAAAGCCCTTTCCTGTTCATTTTGTGTTCAGTTTAAAGCCTCCTTTTTTCATTTCAGCCTGGTGGGAAAAGCAGAGCTCGGGGCTTTTGGAATAATTGGCCTCTTATCCATTATGTTGATTATTATTAGTTACATTTTCCAAACAACACATCAGTTTGCCGGATCCTTGGGGAGCGCCACAGTTCCAGGAAGCCAACGCGAGGAGGGGACTCCATTAAGGAAATGAAACGCTCACTGAGAAGCCGCTGAATGGATATCTGTTAAATGACCAACACATTTCTCAGCATTTATTTACATTTTTTTTGTTTTTATTGTTTATCTCAACTTGAATGGATGGAGAGACAGACTTTCACAGTTTATTTAAATTAGTTCTTTGCCGATAGGAACAGTTATTTTTAGACAATTCAGACAACTGTTCAGGTTTTTTGGTGCGCTGTTGCCTTTTGGTTGTTCCTGTCATCAGTTTGTTTTACTTGGAAGCAGATTTATGTCATTCTCTATAGTAAATGCAAATGTTATGATGGAAACATCAGAATTTGACAGTGCTCCTATACTCTGAGTTACCTGAAGGAGATGTGTTGCCATATTTGTACAACAAACATCCCCACACCGAACAGGGTAACACTACCTTTACACTTTATTTGCAGCACATAAGATATGGCACAATTTTTTTCTAAATATTCTCTCTTTCTGCTTTACTGGCTTCATATTTAATTTTAGACAGAATGCCGAGCATTTCCCATTTCTAGTTACAAATATCAGCAGCTGCAAATGGATTCCCATAAATATAAACCAAGCACATGTATAAATATGCTCCAAAGCAGGCGTTATTTTTCACTCACACATTGGCAGTCTCATTGTTTTTAGTCGTTATAATGTATGCACCCCTCACTTTCTAGCTGGGAATGATCTTCAACTTTTCAGTGAAACTGCACTATTAAAATGGTAGATATTTATAACAAGGAAGGCATCTTGCTCAGAGGACAGCGTTGGGGTGTTTTTATTTGTCAAATTGTCTGAGCGGTTTTAATGAAACCTTTGTGCTTTGGGATGCTGAGTACATGCTGCTCAGGGAATGCGAAGGTGGGGAGGAAGAAAAAAATCGGGGTGAGGAGATCATTAATGCATGGGTGCATCCTGGATTAAAAAGCATTGATCACAGGTGAAGAAGTTGGCTTTGCTTGTCTCTGTTAGTCTTCTCTGGGTCCAAACATTTCACCTTCAATGCCCTTTTAGACTCGGAGCAGAATGAACGCTCCGTCTTCTGTTTAACCTCCAGATATTATGATCGGTCAACGTTTGGTTTGCTGCTCAATCGTGAATGCATCGACACAGCACTAATTCATCACTCTAGTTTCTATTTTTGTGTCCTAATGGCTTAAAAACAGAATGATCTGAAAATGGTTTGGTACTCGACTGATCTGCATGAGTGAAATAGAATAAAAACTAAAGACAAACCCAGAGAAACATTAGTCAAGATAGAAGATCACAGAAATGTTGGATTATCTCATACAGAAGGATCTTGTGTTCAGTATAACCTTGAATCATCCTTTTTTCTTAATATTTTGATTTTAACGAGCAATTTTTCCACATAATTTAAAGTGGCCTTGAGTAATTATTCTTAAGGTCTACCTGTACATTTTATACCTGTACATTTTATACCTGTATATTTTATACCTGTATATTTTATACCTGTACATTTTATACCTGTACATTTTATACCTGTACATTTTATACCAGCTGCATGGTGGCGCAGTTGGTTAGCACTGTTGCCTCGCAGCAAGGAGGTCGTGGGTTCGCGTCCCGGCTCTGCGGCCTCTCTGCGTGGAGTTTGCATGTTCTCCCCGTGCGTGCGTGGGTTTCCTCCGGGTACTCCGGTTTCCTCCCACAGTCCAAAGACATGACTGTCAGGCTAATTGGGCTGGTAAATTGTCCTTAGGTGTGAGTGGGTGTGTGGTTGTTTGTCTCGTTCGTCTCTGTGTGGCCCTGCGATGGACTGGCGACCTGTCCAGGGTGTCCCGCGCCTCTCGCCCCTTGACCGCTGGAGATAGGCACCAGCTGCCCCGCGACCCTCTGTGGAGGAATAAGCGGCTACAGAAAATGGATGGATGGATTTTATACCTGTATATTTTCTACCTGTACATTTTATACCTGTATATTTTCTACCTGTACATTTTATACCTGTACATTTTCATATCTGTACATTTTATACCTGTACATTTTCATATCTGTACATTTTCATATCTGTATATTTTATACCTGTACATTTTATACCTGTATATTTTATACCTGTACATTTTATACCTGTACATTTTCATATCTGTACATTTTCATATCTGTACATTTTCATATCTGTATATTTTCTACCTGTACGTTTTCATATCTGTACGTTTTCATATCTGTACGTTTTCATATCTGTACATTTTCTACCTGTACGTTTTCTACCTGTACGTTTTCTACCAGTACATTTTCTACCTGTACATTTTCTTGGTCTTTCAGAGCCTTGAACTGCCATTTTTTAATGACTTCTCAAGCAGGGAAAATTGCAGGGAGTGAGTGCTTCTATGTCATTTAAAAACCTTTCCGTCCTTTATGAAGATCAATTAGCCTAGCTTCATTTCAGATTGTCATTCACGTGGTTTTACAGCACTATGACAAGGTTGAAAGAATCAGAAATGTATCAACCATGAAAAAAAATCTGATACAAAAAAGTCAAGGTATAGTTTTAAGCCTTATAACATCAAGAAATGTGACAATTCCTTAGCTAAAGCAAAGTGCACGCTCTTGTTTCTGACTGGTGTCGGCTCCTTCCAGACATCAAGACTCACACTTGTTGTGTAATTATGCAAAGCTCTGCACTCAAGCAGAAAGCGTTGAGACTGTCCAGGGCCGTGCTGTCCTTGCTCCACATGAATCCGCCCCCTTTGGTGATGACTGAAATGTCAACCTCATATCAGCACAAGTCACATCGCGTGTCCGGCACACACAGTTGCACACTGTCAGAAACCTTTTTTCTCCCCATCATGAATATGGATGTTTTTCAGATTTCCTTTAAATGGAGTGGATTTGTTCCCACAAGCAGATTCAACTATAGCTTTGTCTCTGTGGAGGGTATTTTCAGTTTTTATGATTTATTTTCCGGGTTTATTTCATGGTCTTTTTTATTGCATAGAAAAAAAACAGAGCCAAAACCGGCAACCGGGGCAAATGCTTTTGGAGTTCTGGGTTTGAGAAACTGTTCCTTTTTCTTATCTTTTCTTACATGGCCCTTTCTTCTTATTCACCTTCACTCCTTCACTGCAAAAGCTGATGTCAAAGAAAGTTTAAAAGCCTTGTTTTTAGACATTTTATCTTATTTTTTGTCTGAAAAAACTATAAATTTACAGCCCAATTAGCCAAATTAGCAAAAATAGCATTTCCCCCCCTGCATTTAGAATAATTTGCTAGTTTTAAGAATTCTAGCCAAGCAACTTTTGCTTTCCCCATTGTCAGATTTTTTTCCCTCAAATCTAGAAATTTGACCATATTTAAGAAAATTTGACTTATTTCAAGTAGGGCTGTAAGAATATATTTTCTTTTCAGACTAAAAATAAGATAACATGTCTAAAGACAAGGCTTTTTAACTCTTAGAAATCCGTTTTCCTGCATGGTGCTTCAGTGGACACAACTACTCCAACTCTTGGGCCATGCCTCACCTAGTCTCCACCAACACCAGCAATATTTACCTCCTGGACTCACCTGCATTCTGATTTTTCCTCCTTGCTTCTTTGGTTGACTTCTTGGTTTCCTGGAACCTCCTCTGAAACCTGCAAAACAACAATTATATTTCTCAGAATAATGCAATGTCTAAGATTATTCTATCCATCATCTCCTCTGTTCCCAGATTACCAGTACTCTCCTCTTTATCACCAACTTTAGTCAACTGTTTAGTAAACTTTACTTACCTTCTTCCAGTGTGTGTGTCTCAGCATTATTGAGTTTGTCTGACATTAAAACAAATGTATCAGTCACTCTATTTCAAAATGTTTCAACTTGTTTTATCATCTTCTAACAGAAGGGGCAGCGTGTAGCTCAGTTGGTAGAGTGGCCGTCCAGCCGGAAGGTCATTGGTTCAATCCCAGCTCTGGCTGGGTTACATTGTCGTTGTGTCCTTGGGCAAGACACTTCACCCAGTTTGACTGCTGGTGGTGGTGAGGAGGGCCCATAGGTGCCAGATTGTTTGCGGTGACTCCAGCCTCTGACAGTCACAGGGCAGCTGTGGCTAAAAGTGAAGCTAACTGCCATCAGCTTGTGAATGTGTGTGTGAATGGGTGAATGTGTCTAATGTAGTGTGAAGCACTTTGGGAGTTCTAGGTGTAGCATTATAAACTCTATTTATATGGTTTATAATTGGCACATTATTCTGTAAAGTCGCTAATAGGTTTTGTCGGTTTTACACGGAGAAGAATCCCTGATACCTTCACCTTTTAGTGCTTACAGTCGCTCTCTAGGTTCTATGATGTCACAGTGAGTAGATTATGCATTTAATATTGACAATAGAAATCTGAGACTAGAATTAGACTTCATAATTTTATTAAGGAAGACATACGACAGATATCACAGATAAGAAAGAGGTAGTTAGCAGGTAGTCAGCATTAAGTCATTCACGATGGTAAGGTGTTTTGAATTGAATCTTAAATAAGTTTTAGCAATCTGAGTCTCATGATGGTTTTAGGAGACTAGGGATTTACTTAATTTAGATTAAGGGTTCTAACGGAGGGTTACTAGTTACGGATGGATCAGTTACTAGTTTGAGTGAGCTAAAGTTGTTAGCTTTTATCAAGAGGCCTTTAAGCTTTACCAGGATTGTGGTACTTAGCTGCGTTCGATGGATCATCACCGCTGGAGTCGGATAAGACAGCGCGGGGGTGGTGTTCCCTCCTCGGTCAGGATCAGACGGCTGCGGAGGCCTTGGGCCGCCGGAGGCCACGGTGTTGTCCGGGGATCCGAAGCTTAGTGGATCCATCCCTGGCAGGGAGCGTCGAGGGCTGGCATTCCCATAACGGAGCGTCAGACTGAAGGTGTCTGACCTCAGAGGGAAGCTGGTTTCATCGGCTCAGACGGGCTGAGAGAACCGTCTCAGGGGTGAGCCGGCAACTAGCGTTAGCTGTGTAGAGGTTGACAGCTGAGCGTGTCGTCTGGTTAGTGTCAGGACCAGAACAGCTCTCTCTCTCTAGCTTCCGGGGTCGGAAGTAAAAGGAGGAATCTTAATGAAACGTGGGCCAATGAGGAGTTATTAATTAAAGGGTGTCCAGTGAGTCTTCCGGAAAACGTCCTTGATCTGGGAATGTTAATCCAAGTTAAATAATAATGGAGTCATTTTATTCCAAGTTATTGGGAAAAAGATGATTATTATTTGTGATGATCCTAGAGGTCAAAGGTCAGAGGATATAGCCTATTTGGTAAGGCTACATAGGACTTAGAAAGCGCCATACAAGTACACGTCATTTACCATTTTTTACCATTAAAAGTTATGATTATGATGTATTGGTCAGACAGTTATACTTGGGTCACAGAAGTATAAAGTGAATTGTTCTGTGTATGTTGTCTTCAGGTGATGCACCTGTTAAACAGAGATGTAGAGTTAAGTAAGATGTTTTTAGAAAGTATCAGACATCATTCTCACTGGCAATTTACATGGAATTGCCGTGTGATGATATAAAATCTGAGAACAAGAATTTTTTTGCTCTAGGGTTAAATTTCCAGACTGTGTGACGTTGATTAGGTGTCAAAGTAAAGGTTACTAATGGAAACGTCCAATCTCTTCACTTCTCCCTGCAGTATACCTTCTCCTGTGAATATTCTCATAGACTTTATATTTAGTAAAATATAAAGTGGTGAATTAATAAATACATTAAGGTAAAAAATTCCACTTTTTTATTAAGTTGACAAAATTTCCTCCGGTTCTAATCATGTCCCAGTGACACAACAGCAACACAGCATTCTCTGAGTGGTGACAGTTTTTTAAGACTGGAATTAAACATCACTCTCTTCCATGTATCTCTTCTTATAGGTTGATGCTAAGAGATGTTGTTTTCATGGACTGTTTCCAATAATGTTTTGAATTTTTGTCGCAGTAGAACTATTGCAATGTATGATGTGGCCAATAAAAAGAACGAGAATTTAAGAACTTCTGACTTCCGATCAGAAAACAAGTAAAGAATACAAACTGTTGCTGTTAGCAGGAGTTTTCTTCCAGACAATAGTTCTCAGTGAGCAGGGCTTGAAGCTCTATCCATGCCAAAAGGCTCTTAGCATTTTGGAGTGTTGCTCTAAAACCCACCCACCATGTGCTTGTAAAGCTTACTCAGCCTCCCCTGAGAGAATCCTTGCCATAACTGCAAAGAATGACCAGATTTAATTAGAAAGTAAGAGAAAACTGCAAACAAAAGCTGCACTGATATTCACATAAATTTACCAATCACAGAAAAAAGTAATAAAACGATTTACAAAAGTTTTTTTTGTCTTAATTTGGTTCAGTGTTAAATGTACGGACTAAAATGTGTTGACCAGAAAAACAAACTCACATTTTAGAGCAAAGCTCTACTTTACTGCTGGATTCTTTGCAGAGATGATGACCATAATCTGTGGTTGCTATGACATCCTTCGAAACGTTGTCTCTTCAAAATATAGAGGGTCAATTTCTGTCAGTGCCTCTCTGCTCAGTGCTGGTAAAGGATTGCTGGGTTTTAAGAGGGATTCAGCCCATGGGGGGGGGGGGGGGGGGGGGGGGGGGGGGGGGGGGGGGGGGGGGGGGGGGGGGGGGGGGGGGGCATGGTATTTACTGACTGAGCTTAGAGAGCAAAGATGGAAAGGGCAGAGAAAGAAAGCAAAGAACTAAAGGGAGCAGTCAGTGGCTTCAAGAAAGAAGTATAGCATCTTCTTGTGCACATGTTGACAAATATGACATTTATTTATTTGGAGGTATTAGGGGGAAGTGTGGATTCTGGTTGTTTTTATTTAGAACTTGAGTTCTGAGCTACGCTATAACATCACAGATATATTTTTCTATTCTGTTTTAACAATATTTGTTACCCATCATCATCAGTAGAAGTTGTTATTGGTTGACCTCAGATCCCGTGTCCTTATAGCCATAGTTATGATGCTTGAAGCCACTCGGGTTGCTGCACCAAACCCTGACTATTCTCTCCACATCCAGGATATTTCATAACTTTTTTTTAATCAGTCTTGCTGAGCCCCAAAGTTTGACCCATGGGTGCTTACTGGCAACTACGTTACAGTAAAACATTTTTGCTAAATAACCATTGAAATACTAACTTGCTTTCTTTGTGAACATGTACTTCTTTTTAATCCTAGAAAAATGTCATTCAGAAAGTTAGTCCGCTCTCAGCCTAGGAGAGGATCTTCTTTTAGTTCACGTGGAAGGTTTTCTGTCTTCACTTGTCTCTCCTGCAGAGCTCCTGGTAATGCAGATAAAGGTCAGTAAATGTCAAACACTGTGGTCGAACTCCCTTTACTCTTTTTTTCCTAACAGATCTTACACTCCTACAGCAGCTTCTGAGGATTTCATGCTGACTGCTGTCATGCTAAGTGCAACCCACGATGCACAATGAAGGTGAAGTGAGGAAGAAAAATCCACACCTAGATGCATGATGTGCAGATAGGTTTCTGCTTTGGCAGATACCCAGGTTTATAAGTATGTTCTTATTCTGACCCATGTTTTCAGCTCAGGGTAGTGCTTTATGAACACGCCCCCCTGTAGAGAGGTGACTCATAAACTACCTGAGAATCCAGATTTTTATCTTCTTAATCTATTTCAATTATTGGTAACATTTCCTAAAAATGAATAAAGACGTATATTTATTTCCTCCCATATTTTGTAAGTATGACAACGATGGGGATATGAGATTACACTCAAATCAAACCTGGAGGCTGCAGAGTTTGTTCTCTCCAACAGGATGGAAAAGGAGGGCTTTTAAAATGCCTCCTGTTGAGCAATGAATTGTCTGTAAACCAGGCCACTGCATCTGGCACTGGGCTTGAGGGATGCAGTCTCAGCTCGTAATTTGTGAGCATGGACAGATGCCAGGATGCTGGACTATGTGGTCCAGACCGAGGAGTTGACCAACATGTCTCAAAGCATATGAAAGCTGAGAAATGGCTGCACGCTTCCACTGCAGTTTGTTAGCAGCTATTTGGTGAAATGGCAGCAGATGTTGGACACTTTAAAGGAGTATTTCTTACACAGAGCAGCTTGTTTCTCAGGGATGAGTTCTATGTTATATATTACACACAACCTTATATATAATGTCGTTTCTCATCTTCTTATCTTGCTGTAATTTTTAGTAACTCCACCATATAAAGGACCTATAAAAAAAAAAAAACTTGCTGGCTTATTTTATATAATGGAAATGATCTCAATGAAATGGAAGGCAGCCTCTTTATTAACAGAAAGCAGACATTCTTCCTTGAGGTTACTTGCATCAAATCCAAAATTCAAAACTGGTCCGTATCTGGAAGCGAGGACATTGCAACCCCCATATATCTTGGGTTAATTGACTTTTAGAATCCATTTCCAGCACTCGTATGCTTCTGTTGCCGCAGTCGTCTCAATATCACTTCATTATTCCTGCAAACAAAACTGTCCTTCCAAATATAACAAACCACATAATCATTTTTGAACTCTCACTGCTGGGAAGGAGACTGTTGTATGGGTTTTATGGTGACGAGGAGCCGTCAGTTTCTGAGGTTTGTTGTCCATCTGCTCACTCAGATAAAATATAAAGTGTCATTTGTGTTGCAAGTTAAACTGTAATCTCGAGACTAAAGACTTAACTGAGTATAAACTAGTCTGCCTTGTTTACTATGAACTAAATAAACAAGAAAGTAATAACATATAATACAGTTTCAGTAGAAAAAGTTGTCTTTGACCTTAAGCTGATGCATTAAAAAGTACATCCATAATAACATATGAAACACAAGTTAATGAGAACAAGAAAAACATGCTCAAATCAGCGTCATTGTTTGTTATTTAGAATATTTATTAGGATGTGAACTTGCTCTTGCTCTTGAGAGCTGAGTCCAAGTCCAAATCTCTTGATTTACCATTCGATCCACATTCCAACTCTCATGGTGATGAGCTTTATAGTGTTTATAGAATGAGCACGTCTGCACTGACAAGTGACTAAAATGAGCTACATGGAGTTTCTTGACCCACCTTCAGGGACAGGAGGAAGAACTTGACTATTAAGGAGGATCTTAGAGCTGCTCCTCTTCATGGGAAGCAGCCAATTGAGGTGGTTTGTGCATCTGGTAGGGATGCCTTCCAGATGCCTTCCATGGGATGTGTTGCAGACATGTCCTTCAAGGACATGACCTCAGGACAGGACTCACACTGAGATTAGATCTCACAGCTGGAGCAGGTAGCTGGGCTGAGGGAGGTCTGGGGATTTTTCTGTGCAAAATCAGTCTTAAATAAGCAGCAGAGGATGCATGTATGTATGGAATTGCAGAAGTAATTAATAAGTTTTACAAAGGTTTAATTTGGAAATTGGCCTCCTTACTAAAGTCCTGATTTTAAAATGTGTTCTATCCTCTACTTCTGTACAAGCATACGCACAGACAGATCTTCTGCATTTTAGGTCTTCATCACATGATTTGCATCTACCTTCTTATATAAATCATTCACATTAATTAAATCCATGACCTGATATTTCCAAGCAGGTAAACCTACAGATTATCTAAAATAAAGCCTCATGTTCAGACCTCTTTTACTTTATGATACCCTGATAATTTTCAGCTCCACCTTCCAGAACACCCATCAATCTTACTGTGCATGTAGGTGTGTTGGGATGATGATGATGATGTTACAGTTTTGTGCACAGACGGTGTAGTTCCATTTACATGGCCTATTGTGCTCCATCAGGCACAATGGGATGTTATCTGCCTCAGCCAGGCTCAACCCCCTACAATGCTTCATTACCTGTGTGTGTGTGTGTGTGTGTGTGTATTTTCATCCAGTACACAATGCTTCATTACATGTCTCTCCCAGGGCTTCTTTAACATTTCTTCCTGTCTCATTACCCAGTGAGAGTCGTGTTATCTGTTTCTGTCATATTTACCAAGCAGACCTTTGCTTTTTAAGAATGCACACACACACACACACACACACACACACACACACACACACACACACACACACACACACACACACACACACACACACACACACACACACACACACACACACACACACACACATGGGCAGCTCAGACGTTCTTTCCCTGTATTATTCCGGCATCAGTGCTTCTACTAGATAATTATTTACTGTTTAATCAGTATGTTTGTGCACAGATGAGACCACCCTGATTCACAGTGCTGTCAGAATAGTTTGGTGATGAACATCCAGTCAGTGTTTTCCAAAAATATTACCATGAAATTGTTTAATTGATTTTTTTTTTACCATTTTTGTTTTAGTATTTGCCAAACTAAAGCAAAAAAATATTATTTAACAATCAACTATTATTTGCTGCAACATTTTCTCTCATAAAACAACAAGTTGGTCAAGGTAACTGGATAATTTACAAAATGAAATACTTGATAGCCACATTTACTAAAGACATCCTCCAGCCATTCTTAAGTGTAATTATATGTAAAATAATTACAGTTTTACCCATTGTATAAAGCTTCCTGAATGGCCTCAGGAGAAATAGTTTTTAAATCCAACAAGACTGATGAGCTAACAACTGGTCAGAGTACAGCCATACCATGGTGTGTTGTGTCATATTATATAAACAGCTACAGTCTAATACTTAAGTGAAGTTCATGCAGTGTTATTTTAGCTTATTTCTGCATCATAAACTTTTAAGCAGCATCTCCTTTTGGTGTAAAGGTTCATAAAACAACATTCGTAGAGGCAATGACATTTTGGAGGTTGAAACAGTTTTGGGATGGTGGCTCATCTCTACCATATTTTTTACACATAAATCAATAAATTAAATCCCTCACAACCTAAATCCACATTGTAAATGCCATTGGTTAAAAGTCTGAGTTTCAAAACACAAAAAAAAACAACAAAAATACTCTCTAAAAATCTGGTTTTACATAAGCTGTGAAAAACAGTCGATAAACCTTTCTAACTCCTTTATGTTGAATCCTTTAAAAATGTCAAAAGACTAATGCCTTTGTTTTCTTAATTTATTACCTACGTTATGGTTATAAATGAATGTTCAGTTTGAAGAACGGGTAACTTTCCATAAGAGCGCTTGAAGTAGGAGAATACCACTGTTACTGTAAAGAAAACTAGCTAGTGTTTGAATCTGTGAGAAGACAAAGAAGACCATCAACCTGAACATCAAATATGCATAAAGACTAGATGTCCATCCACCTCCCTCATACTTCAGCTCTATCTCAAGTCCTTTGTGTAACGTTTGCACAGACTAGTATAATATTGACTCTACAATAAATGACACAATGTAAAGAATATGTTTTACTCTGATTTGATGTTTTCACTCAAGTTGTTGAATATCTGCAAAGCACTCCGCTCCCAGGGCGAGCTGTTTATTTTCCCCAGATTACCCGTCTCAGCTGTCGGGGCAAAGTGACAGTTTCAGAAAATACAAGGAGATTTGCTTTTTCATGTTTCCAACTTCTGCTTTAACTTTATGCATGAGACCTTCCATCTAGTTACAAAAGTACACAGAAACTTCTTTACTCTATCTAATGCTAATTCATGGAAGAAATGTCTCTAACTTTAGGGAGGGAGATTTCTGCAGTCAGATTTTTAAAGCTGGATCCTGTCATTGCCTTTTCTACATACACAGTTTCAAAATAAGTTAGAGTCAGTGCAGATGGATATTGTGGCAGGGCTGGAGGCTACAGTCTGCCATGTTTCATAAAACAGTCAGGTTATGGTAGAAAAGTGTATTGATGATCCTCATCTGCCCCAGTTTCTCAACTCAGCTCTAAGGCTGTGATTTCACAGAAAACTCAGTGAAAACCAACATAAACTCAGTGAAATGGTGGAAAACAAAGAGTCTGGGGAGTACATATATGATAATTATACTACTGTTATAATAATACTAAAATACACTAGATATATTATTAACAGCTGAACACAACAAAGACCAATTAGATTGTTGTGGATTCCAAATGGAGGAGGTCCAAATCAGTTCCTGCAGATTTTTGAGGACATGATGTAGAAATTGTCTACAGTCACAGGTACCTGGGACTACAGCTGGACAGAAAGATGGACTGGACTGGAGACTCTATATTTCATAAGATGACTGAGCTCCTTCAACATCTGCAGGCCTCTATTGTGCTCCTTCAACCAGACGGCAGTGGCCAGTGCCCTGTGCTGGGGGGAGGGGGAGTCCACACAGGAACATGAATAAGAAACGGATTAAGAAGGGTGGCTTTAGATGTGGAGCACATCTGGACACAGCTCAGCAGGTAGCAGAGGAAAGAATTCTTAAAAAAAAAAACCCAGCAACTTAGTTTTTGTTGCAACTTTGTTGGAATCCACTGCCATATGTAAATAACTTCCCACAATTAATCAATGAGGCAATTATCTATCTATATCAACTTGGACAGTGATTATTTTTCATATCCTCCCACCCCTCATGTAATTTATTTTATAACATAAGAACTTTTTTCTCATAAGCCTGAAGGAGGACTTTCTGCTCCAGTGACATAACGTATTAAGGTTTTTCTTTTGTATTTATCTTTATTTTTTAATCAAAAGTTTCTTCAGTTCTTTGAAACGACCCTTTAATACCCTTAAATCTGTTTTCATTTGGAGGATCATTTTTACACGGGTTTGTTTTTACTAGTGGATGTTCCTGCTGTAGAGCATTGACCTTATTCAATTTGATTTGAGAATTTATTTGGTTATTATTATAAAAAAAGAAAGAAAAGTTATAATAAAACAAATATCACAAAACCAAAAAGTGTAAGCTGAAGCCTAACTTTTATTTGCCTACCCTTTGTACCTAATCCAAATTCTCAAATTAACACAGTCTGAAGGCTGCAGCCTTGTTTTCTGTTGGGTTTAAAACACAAACAAAAAGGTAGAAAACTGCATTTCCCTGTATAAAAATTTTTTGGAACACATGTTTTTCAATTTATTATGTAAAAATAGGAAATGAAGGTGATTCTAGTGTCTGCTTGAATCAGTTTACGTATAACACTCTTCATATCGACTAACAGAACATTGAGCTGTCACATCACAGGTTGTGAATTCATTTTATTTTTAATAAAATACGAGATCATCGAAACACATTTGTTTTGTCAATTCAAGGCAATAAACAAGCCTGTAAAGGTGAGCATTACTGTTTATCCTTAGACTGACAAGGTCTTATAAGGAATGAATTTACTGTGTGGTCTTGTGAGGTTTTTCAGCACTAGGTGCTGTGCGTCTGGGCTGCATGCCCTCTGATTTAAATCTGTTTGGCTAAATGATGAATGTTACTGCTTAACAAACTGTGACAGGAAATTAATGCTGCTGGTCAGAGCAGGGCTGTGAAGGTCACGTTGGACGATGATGGTTGATGGTTTAATTGGTTTATGTTCTCAAGCCGTTCCCACCCAGACGTGACATTGTAAAACTACTCCGATGGTCAATTCTCACTTTTTATTTCCGTTCCAATTTATCAATTACCTAAAAGATTAGACATCTCTTGTTTGAGGGGAAAACTGAACACATTCGCAGTGTTTAAAGTTTTATTAATTTGTAGTTCAAGGATTCCAAAGGTTATGTTTTGATGAATTGCTGCAGTCCTGACAGTTTTATGGATTTTCCACATTGCTCAGAATATCTTTACATCTAAGGGTCTTGAACTTTTGTTCAGGTTTGCTTTTGCCATGTGTGGAGAGACTACCCGTCATGGCTTGGCACGCTGCACACAATCTGAACAAACAAAACAATGAGGGAGAACTGGGAGCCAGACAGCTGGGCGTTTTAATCAGAAGATGAAGACCAAACCAGAGATAATAGACGGCTCCTGCAGAGTTCCATTTGTCAAATGATGCAAAGTAGACAGATGCAAAGTTCTAATTAAATACTTATGTTGCCCTTTACAATAAGAGCTGCATATATAAATGGTCAGCTTTCAGTAAAATTATTTGCTCAATGGACTGAACTTGTTTTGTTATCTGTTTGACTCTAACTGGTCTAAAGGCTTCAAAGCAGCTTCAAGTGTAGTCTGTTAGTTTTTAAAGTGGTTTAAAAAATATAAATAATTAATATCTTACCTGTTTTAGATAGCTCTTTGAACAGTGCTTGGAGAAACATATTAAAGGTAGAATAGGGAATTTGGTAAACAATGTAGCTTAAAACATTTTTTTCATGCCTCTTAACAGCGTTCTAACATAGTATAGCTATATATTGTGGCAATTAAAAAAAAAACCTAAAGAAATCAATAAAGTGGTTCCCTCTCAGTTCTCTAAAAACCTCAGCCAATCATACGTTTTAGACCAAAAGCAACTATTGGACAATTCAGCTGTCTGTCTCACTGAAGCGCCTCACTCCCTCACTGCTTGGATCCTCCATTAATGCGTGCTGGAGCATTTTTCAGCAGAACATCCCGGAAGCGAGAGAAGGAGCGAAATGGCCGGCTGTTAGCTCCTCAATTTTAACAAAAAAATACCAGAGTCCCAAAAGAAAAACATCTTTTCAGCTAGCAGAAAACAAAAAACGTTTGAACGTAGAAAGAGGAAAAACCAGGGTGAACATTAGCATAGCGTTTCAACGACTGGTTTTTTGCTCTCTATTGTTTCTGTGGCAATGGGAGGCGCAGCATAGGGATTATAGCCAACGGGAGGGGTGAGAGCTCTGAGACGTGTTTGTGTGAAATAGCTAGCTTTACCTAGCTTGTTAGCAAATCCCTTATTGCATCTTTAATAATAAATAATAATAATGCATTGGATTTGTATAGCACCTTTCCAGACACCCAAAGCTCTTCACAGAAGTTCTACTATTCATTCACGCACACATTCTCACTCTGGTGGTGGTAAACTACGACTAACGTCTGTAGTCACAGCTGCCCTGGGGCAGTCTGACAGAAGAGAGGCTACTCTCACAACTGAGCTACATGCCGCCCCAAATTTATTAACTTTAATCTCTAAAATCTCATAAAGGTTCACAAAAATGTATTTGATAATGTTTTACGCCACCATTAATTTCAAACTATGGGTTATTTACATGGAATTGTGGGTTATAATAATAATAATAATAATAATAATACATTTTATTCGTGGATGCCTTTCCAAACCCAAAGTCACCTTACAACAGAGAAATAAACATGACAAGGAATTACAAGCAAGATGAAGGAACAATAAGAATAACAGAAATAGAGCATCAGAAAAGTTACAAAGTCATCACAGGCTATTGGTCACAGCAGAAACATGGAGTTTGTTTATTTAGAGGGAATAAGCCAGTCTGAACAGGTGGGTTTTAAGTTTTGATCTGAATGAGGGCAGAGAGCCTGTGTTTCAGATGTCAGGAGGAAGTGAGTCCAGAGCCGAGGAGCAGAGCGACTGAAAGCTCTGTTACCAATGGTGGTGAGGCGGGCAGGAGTAACTACGAGGAGAGGGGCCGAAGCAGACCTGAGGGAGCGGGAGGGAACAGCAACGTGAATGAGGTCAGGTAGTTATGTGGGGGTGAGATGATGGAGACGTTTATAGGTGAGGAGCAGGATTTTGAAGGTGATTCTGTGTTCAGAGGGCAGCCAGTGGAGATGCTGAAGAACAAGACTGATGTGATCTCTGGAGGGAGTGCAGGTGATGACCAGTGCAGCAGCATTTTGAAGAAGTTGGAGATGATGGAGGGATTTGTGCCAGAGACCAAAGAGGAGGGAGTTATAGTAGTCGGTCCTGGAGGTGAAGAGGCTGTGGACGAGGATGTAGCGTGGGGAGTGAGAGAAGGGCGGAGTCTGTTAATGTCGTGTAGGTGAAAGTAGACAGAGTGACTGATGTTGTTAAAGCAACACTGGATGACTTTCCTGCTTATGCCCCTACTGGTCAAAAGTGGAATTTCAACTGTCGCAAAATCATCTACCTGAACAATAGAATTCCCCGCATCCAGTCTGCCACAGCTTTCAGCTAATAATCTTGTCAGACAAGTTGTTGTTTTTAAATTTATTTGAATGTATAAATATTATAGGTTCATAAACACTCTATCTTTCTCTCGCTGCCTCTTTCTCTCTCTCTCTCTCTGTCTCTTCTCTCTCAGCTGGCAAAGCATAAATGCAGATTTATTCTCTGCTGGGTGGACTTGAGCAAAACCTCCGGGTCCCTTGTGGACCAGCGCGGACCTGACGGGCTATCGGTTTCAATCTGTTGGCGCAAAAACCTCCCGGACCACCAGTGGATCATAGCGACCCTGACGAGCGGTGCGGGTCTTGGTCAGCTGGCTCAAAACCTCTCGGCTTGGATAGCAGGCTAGCTCTGTAGGCTACCCCTGTGTCAGCATTTCATGCTGGTTGTGCGTAATCGGTTCCACGGATTTGTAGTGTTATAAAACCTGGGGTTTATTCTACACCTTCCGTAAGAACACTAATGGAGTTTTGTTAGTTTTACTCAAAGGGTGACCCTTGACACTATCACTCTTTTAGGGTTTAACGGGGATATTTCTCTAGGTTCTTTAATTACAGGGAGTAAGTAGGACCTTTTAATATTGACGAATAGAAAGCTTGAGTCATGGAAATTGACTTCATTATTTTTATTAAGAAAGACGTACGACAGGTATCACAGATAAGAAAGAGGTAGTTAGCAGGTAGTCAGCATTAAGTCATTCACGATGGTAAGGTGTTCTGAATTGAATCTTAAATAAATTTTAGCAATCTGAGTCTCGTGGTGTTTGGAGACTAGGGATTTACTTAATTTAGATTAAGGATTCTGATGGAGGGGAGCCAGTTACGGATGGATCAGTAACTAGTTTGAGTGAGCTAATGTTGTTAGCTTCTATCAAGAGGCCTTTAAACTTTACCAGAGTCGTGGTTACTTAACTGCGTTCCCTGGATCGTCACTGTTGGGGGTCGGATGAGACGCGCGGAGGTGAGGTTTTCCCCCTCGGTCAGGATCAGACGGCTGCGGGGGTCGAAGACCGCCGAATGCCACAGGTGTCGTCCGTAGATACGAAGTTAGATAACCCATCTCTAGCAGGGAGCATCTAGGCCTGGCCTTCCCATAACAGAGCGTCAGACTGAAGGTGTCTGACCTCAGAGGGAAGCTGGTTTCATCGGCTCAGACGGGCTGGGGTACCGTCTCAGGGGGAGCCGGCAACTAGCGTCAGCTGTGCAGAGGTTGACAGCTGAGAGGAGGTCTGGTCAGCGTCAGACCAGAACCGCTCTCCTTTCTCTTAGCTTGTTCAGCTTGTTTCTCATTGAACCAGCTCTCTAGCTTCCGGGGTCGGAAGTTAAAGGGAGTCTAAAAGGGACGTGGGCCAATGAGGATTTATTAATGTCACGTGACTCAGACCGCTAACTCTTATTGGTTGTAGTAATGAGTGACGTGGTTTTTATAACCTTTATCAGTATGTATGTGAAATAATACTGAAGCAGATCAACATTCATTAATGCTGGAAGAAAATGCATTAATCATTTAAGACATTTCTGTAACAGATTAAAGTGTCATTTTAGGAAGAGACACCAAGAGTCTTTATTATTATTATTATTAGAGTCCGGTGGATTCTTCCGATACGACCGTGACCTTGGAGGAATGTTGATTCAGGTTAAAACATAATAACAGAGTCATTTTATTCCAAATATTGGGAAAAAAGATGGTTATTATTTGTGATGATCTAGAGGTCAAAGTTCAGAGGTAGTAACGCATTTGGGTTCGTTACAGATTTATTTATTTACCTGTGAGGTGTTGTTGAGGAAGGCTTTGATTATCATCAGGTCAGTGTAGGAGAGATTAACCCAGGCATAGCTACGGGATGACGCCTGGTTCGGTCTCAGGGTCTGCTTGTTAGCCTAGCCGCCGCAGCTGGGAGTCTGTGCGCCGGAGGCAGCCGGAGGGGAGTGCGTGGAGAGCGGGGAGCTGCCGTCGCCACACCGGTGTTCCACCAATGACCGTGGGGGTCGACCTGTCCGCTTTATAATCATCATCCTCTGATTTGTTGTTGTTACCTTCCTGCTTCACCGCATTTCAGGTCTCGGTCAGGTTCGGCTGATTACTTTATATATTTATTTATCTGTGAGGTAATGTTGAGGAAATCTTTCAGAACATTATAAACTACAATATTTCACCACGTGGTTATTAATCAGACTGGTTAAACCCTGAAACGCTGGCTGAAAACATCTCTCCTTCCCCTAGTTGCTAGCTGGTTACAATTGCCGTAAAGCAGAAAGCACATTCCTTACAGAGGAAGCTAAGAATGGAGACAAAACCCCGATCTGTCGGTCCATATCTCACTCAAGTCATGTCAAGTCATGGTAGGATGGAGTGGGAAGCCCAAGGTTCTTGAAGTTCTTCATTGAAGCAAAGACTTGGACACTTCACACTTGGCTGAAAACTGTCCCAGTGCACACTAAAGGTCATGGCTTGAAGACCCCAACAGAATAACACCATTTGCAAATAGGAGAGAGGATACCCTGAGGTTCCCAAATCAGACACCCTCCTCTCAATGACTACACCTGGAAATCCTGTCTGTGAACACATCAAACCGGATCAGGGGCAGAGGGCATTGTAGAGTCTGATCTGTACTTAGTGAGAATGAGATTGACTTTGTGCCAAGAATTCAGTCTTTCTTGGGTTGGGTTGTACATGGAAAGGATAGCCCATGCCACTCTGTACTAGCATAGTTTCTCCCACAGAAGGCCTCGAGTTCCAAAAAAACTCCCTGAGACCAGAGAACAAAACTCCCATGATCTCATCAGCAAGAGTAAAGAACTGGTCTACTGTTCCATGACCTGGATAAAAGCCACACAGTCATCTAATTTTGAGATTTGAAAACCGGAGCCTCCTTTCTAAAACCTTAGATTTTCTGAGGAAGCTGAGGAATCTGATCTCCCAAAGGTTGGAAAAACCTGTCCTTAGCTCCTGTTTTTGAAAACTGGATCAACTACCCTGATCGACCACTCCACAGACATTGTTCCAGGCCTCTGTTTGACACTCTGTTTTGAAATTAGGGATGCTGTACCACCACAATATTATTGGATATTTGTCAAAGTGGCATAACATATGAAATATAACTGGAAAATAAGAAGTCTCACCAGGTCACATTAAGTATATGCTTGCACACACATCACTGTGTTAACAGTGCTCCATTTTACCACAGGGTCAATAAGTGGCAGTATGGCTCAACTTGTCACTGTAACCCTTGAATCATACATGCATTGATTGGCCAAGGTGTCAATAAAGCACCCAAGCTGCTTAATCCTTGTTGTTGTATTAGCTTTAGCATTTCAATCTTGCTGCCCAGGTTGTTATGAAGTTCAGATAGATAGAGTGGAAGGTGATTGATTCGAATGCTGGTGGCAGAAGGAGGAGGAAGTGTGGCAACTGAAGCTGTGAGTTGATGCAACACCGTGATTTGCTCTGTATTGTTTGGAATCAATGAATCCATCAGAAAGAGCAAGACTTTAGATTTAAGGTAAGATTAGAGTCGATTCAGAAAAAGCAATTTTCACTTGTGAGGTCATGCATAGACCTAGCTGTATTCTGTTTCCTGCATCCATACAGTAGATGAGAGTTGCTGCTGAGGGAGTCACTCCATCACCTCAGTGGTTACCTCCGAGGTTCCAGCCCATGAATGGTAAACACCTTTGGGTGCAGCTGCCCCTGACCAAGAGGGGCTCAGGCTAGGACAGACAGAGAGCACACAGTGACAACTGACACCGTTCACCATGACAGAATGTTGAGGAAAGATCATTTGTTTTACAGCTGACTGACAGTAGGTTAATTGACTGAACTCCCATCGTGCTGCTCACTATAGTGTTTCACCCCAGAGGTAACTCAATTCACCATCTAAGATGAAGATATTCATTCTGATCTGAGGCAAGCAGATGCACATGAAGACCCAGTGGGACAGATAACATAATAATTCTGGTCTTATATTAAAACTGTGTATTCTCCTGTGTGTCTGCACTGAGACTCATTTGAGAGTCGTTTATCTCTATGGCAAAAAAAAATGGCAGAAGGTGCCTGACATTAGCATTTGAGAGAAAATAAAGCTAAAAAAAATGTAACAAACTATTAGTAATTTTCCCAAACTTTAACAGCTTTACATGCATAGACAAGAGCTTTAAAATATACTATAATAGTGAACATCTTTTCATTTTAGAAAGTTCAGAGGAAAACATTACCATAATAGCAGTCTGTGCAGCAAACAGGCTTGCATAAGATGTACTCTATAGCCATACTGCAACATTTACACAGCCTCAGCTAATTTGTTTAAAAACTATCTTCTGGGGGTTTTACTGGTTCTGGTTATTTACAACCCATTGGGTAAATATTGCAATAATATCTGCATCCCATAATTACTTTCTGGACTGATATGCAATGACATGTATTCTTCCTAAGCCTGGGCCCAATCAGGAACAAATGGGCTGCATTGAGCATGAGCTGCGTCGTGCATGAGCTGTGATTTTAAACAAATGTTTAGAAAAATATAATAGAAATTTGTTCTGAATAAAAATGTACACAAATATAAAGTTTATTTAGGGTTTTGGAGTCATTTTTGTGAGAAATTTCTATTTTTCAGCCAGACCGGACGTGACGTAACACAAGGTTGCCTCGTATGCTTGAGATAAATGTATTGATTTTAATGGCAGCTCTGACAGACAAATCTTTAAATCTTTACTATAACTTCATAAAGCCACGTTTTGGGGTATATATCAATCTTTTGGTCTTTCACAATAATGTAATGAATTAAAATGAAAATTCCTAAAGTTGATGGCTTTCCTCAGCAATTTTTAAGGTGAGATTCAAAATAAATGTATTTAGATTAAATAACTGCAGAGCATAATTAATGAATCTCTCAATTTTTTATCTCATGACAGCACTAGTTAATCCATCGTGGAGTACTTTACAACATTACATCAATATGCTAAGCTGCCACTAGTACAGCAGAACAAAAACAACTGCCAAACATGGACAAGGGGAGTTTCATTGACTACATGCAGACAAAAGACGCACTTCCTACTTAATGGTGTTTGATGTTCTCACTTCCTGTGAGACTAGTGACTATCGTGTGATTGGGCAAGAGGTGCTCACCAGGAATGCATCGTGGGACCATATACACAACACTTTATGCAGCACTGGAACAAAGGCTTTAGATCATTTTCATATTTCAATAGCTTCTCTGACCTGCTTATTTATCACCACAGTTTGAGTTTTAGAATTCTCCCATAACATAGTTTGTTTTTTGTCCAGATGTTATATCTTGATGTGCGATGATAAAGAAATGAACAGATTCTTTTTGTCAGAGTTTACAATTATTCTTACTTCCTGCCTTTTTTCCAGTGGACATGTTTGTGACAGCATTTGCATGTGTTTGTTTGCATCATGAACCACTGGGTGGGTTGAAACTCTTAGAAAGTAACTGAATGTACATAGAATGGATTACACTTTTGGAGTCGACATAAATCAAAATGGATTTTGCAGGAATTCAACCTTAGAACAGGGTGGCTGAAGCCCAGTCAATTCTACAAATGTTCATCTAAAAATTGATGTGCTAACAGATTTTGCAATGTGATATTTAGAGATCCTGCAAAACATTATTATTTAGATTAGACTAAAATGGCTATAATTCCATAGTTTTTGAACATGAGATTATTTTAACTTAAAACTCTAGCATGAAAAGCAGCAGGTGATGTGAATCCCTTCAAGGAATTCTACACCTTTAATCAGAACCATTTGTTTTCATTGAACAATGAATGGTCGATGTTACTCAAATGATGTTTTTGACACCAAAGGAAATCCTCTAAAAGTAAACAGACAGACAACAGTGCATAAGAATAAAGATTGGTACAAATAAATTAATTTAGGGCACAGTGATGTGTAAAGTACTGTGTGAACGAAGCTGTTCTTTAGTCTGGTGAGTCAAGCTTTTGCTGCTTTGTAGCCCTACCAGAGGGCTGGAGTTCAAAGATTTGATGACCATGATGCCATTTCTGTTTTTCAGCTCCTGACTACCGGTATCTTTGAGTCTTGTCTTTTTTCTCTGTCTGATTATTTTCTGACATCCATCCATCCATCTATCTGTCTGTCTTGTAGTGTTTTGGAGAATATTCATGTATCAATGTTACTGTTATCAGCAAACAGTGAACTACCCTGGGCCTTAAATCTCATCTACTGTGTGTAACTCTTTACTGTGACATGTAGCCAACTGATAAAAGAAATCAAAGCAGACATTAAAAATTAAAAAACTAAACAAAAACCTAAACCACTCCACCAAGGTTTTGGTCACCTCAGATAAAGCATGAGAGTTGGAAATGAGACTAAAAGGGGAAAAATCATCAGCAGAAAGTTTATTTATAGTTCTATAAATATTGACGGTGTTTTTTACTTACTATTTATTCATCCACATTGTCATTCCTCTCTCCTACAGCATCCATCACAATGGCACAGACATGGCTGTTATACAAATCAGGTTATGCTTGAGAACCACGTCTGAAATCACCAGCTGGCTTTTTCCTTTTAAGCTTTCTTACAGACTCAGACTTGCTGAACTGCTAACATCATTTCAATGGATGAAATCCCACTTTCAGCTGGTTACCTGACCTTTCGGTGACCCCTCCTCTGAGCTCCATTGGGACATCCACCTGCAGAAGAGAGAGGACCTTTCTTCCTGTAACTTTGTACCAAAGGGCACAAATTTTCCTTTTTCTTGGAGGCAAATCTGAATGAAAATATCCACTCTGGCTATACTCTGAGTCTGATGTAGAACTGATGAGTCTTTTTTTTATTACCAACTAAAATGACCTTTGTTTTCAGTCACATATCACTTTGATCAGGCCTACATTTAACCTGGTTCATTTAAGACTAAAAACCTCCTAAATTCACTTTTAGTTTCTACATTCATAAACTCCCACATTTTTATTTGAGACCTCAAAAAATTTTCCTGTTGAAAGTCATAATTACATGTTAGTCGCATCAAGTTTTCATTAAACATTTTCATGCAACTTAATGAACGCTGCTACATCGACTCATGTCAGAAGAACCCTTCTGGCATATATCAGGAGAAAAAATTAATCTTTACAATCATGCAGATTTTTTTGTTGTTGTTTTTAACATTTTCCTATAAAAGTGGAGACAATAAAGACTTTTCTAACAGTCTATCTATCCTGATGCCTAACCTTTGAGCTTTGGTCCATTAGAAGGCACAGCAAACATTTTTTTGATTCATCATCATTTTACCAAACTGCACTTAATTATGTTTACAGTCTCTGGAAGCCACTGCAGAATAGAGAGAGTTTAATTACCAGAAAAATCAAGAAAAGTGATAAACAACCGAAATATTTATTAAATGAAGAATTTGTTTACAGCAAACTCTTATCACGACACAGTCTTCAAATGACACTTAACCCTTTGAGTGAAAGCACGTTGGCCACTCTAATTTGGAAAATTATTAGGTTTCTTTGTCATGATCCTCACAGAAAAAACAGCACATCAGAAGGTAGAAGATCAGAAATAGCTTTTTGTTTCTTTTTCTTTTCTAAAAAAAAAGGGGGGAGTAACACAAAGTGTTTTAGCAGTAAACTAAAACAAAAAAATGTTCAACAACAGATTATTTTTACACGTGTTTGTAATTCTGATGGAGATATATTTCAGTTCAGATCATACAAACATGTTAGTAAGAAAAAAATAACGCAGTGAGAAATTCACCCAAGCTTGCAAAGACATCTGAAACAGAATCTTCTGATGATTTCTGAAGTTTCTGTTGAGTTTTAGTGAGGGACAATAATCAGGGGTTTGTAGATAAACACACCTATAACTCAATTCCTAAAACAGTGAAAAGACAATCTATGATAGATACTAAAAGGGTTAAGGCAAGAATACAAAAATAAAGAAATAGTAAAAACAATAGAAATGTGGCTTCTTTCTTTTTCGGTTTACGACACTCAGATCCTAAGAAGCTGTGCTAGTGAGAATTATTCACATTATCTTATTTTCTTTACAGTACCCTTCCATTTACACAGTATTTACAGCAAAAAAATGAACTTATACACAGAAAGAAAAGTAACCCACTAAAATTAATACATTATCCATAAACGCAATGCTTATTAAAAAAACTGTATAATTTCTTCATATTGTCAGTATGTAAAACATTTACACACAGACTTGCAAGTAGTGTTGTACAGTCGTCATAATTCATATCAAATCGATTAACAGAGCAACCCTAACACCTTTAACTTTTGTACAAATGTTTGCTTTCAATTGCTGTCAGAGAAATAATTCCTTCTTTTGTCACTTTTGTGTGTGATGTGCACAAAAAACTGCTTCAGTTCGAAAAGAAAATGATGAAATTATGAGCAGAGAGGAAGGTAGGGATGGAAAACAGTAGCTGAAAGGCAGCACAACATGCTGCATGCTTTGTTAACCCAAACATTGCCCTCTCTGCACCAATATGAAGCAACATATACATTTTATATTGATTTTGTTTGAGATTCAGCCAGAGTTTCATTGGACGGTGACCATTGGTGACAGATTGTGAATGACATTCATAAAGGAGCTGTCAAAATGTCCTGATGGGGTTTTTGTTTTTATGAGTCAGAAAGTCAGAAATGTGAGACCATTTCAGGAGGAGGTTGGTGACTCTGTCCCACTTCCATGTCAATAATAACAATTTGGTTTGATTTAGACTGAAAATTCATGTATTTTCTTGTAATATTGTGTCTCAGACTAGTCACCAACAATCACAGCCTGCTGAAATACTGGCTTTAGAGTTAACGATATGATAATAAATAAAGATGATCAGCAGCAGGGAGAGAATGGTTTAAATTTTTACTTTAAACTGAACAAATAAAGGGCAAGCCTAAAGCTGGTTCCAGTTCTTAGTAAAACACATCTGTTCTTTATTGAACCTGATTTATAAAATATCAGCCAAAATGATTCAATGTGATTGTGAACATTTTAGATAAGCAGCATAATGTTACATGTATTCATCCTGTGAACATATTTGTCATGGATACATGAAATACGCCAATTGACCTCCATTGATCGCCACCTGTACCAAGAAGCATGTGCACAATTTATTTACCTGCATTTTTCTTACAGATTCAACTGAAGAAAAGCAGAGGAAGATACTAGAGAAAGCTCTCTACATCAAACAGTATGAATAGCTGCTTCAGAATAAAAGCAAGAGCTAAAAGATCCATCTGTTTCAAATCAGCTGGGTGGAAAAGTTTGCTGTTGGCATCAGGGAAGCAAGAGGTGCAGGACTGGCATGCAATTGTGTCAAACAATGCACATGTTCCTGCATGTTTTGGTTTATATCAAGAGTTATTTACAGAGTCCAGGACTCACCTTGCTAAAAAGGTTTGCTGTGAGTGTTTCCCATTTTATTTACTTTATATTATCACATTAGGAAATTAGTTTTAGGGTCAGGGTTAGGGTTACACTCAGTTCAGATTCCTTTAATGCTCTCACTGGATGCTGCTGTTTCATCAAACAAGAAACATACTTTGCAGCCTACTAAAACCAGAGGGGTTTATCTCAGTTGATGCAAAAGATTTTAGATCATATCTTTTGTTCTTAAGCCTTTTTGAATTGACTTATGGAGGCCATCATTTATTTTATATTTATATAACATCAAAAGGTTTATTCTGTAGCAGAATAAATCCTGCAGCAGCAGATGCATGTAAACCAAAGAGTTTCATGTTGAGTTGGAACCAGCTTTAAAAAGAAACACAGCTCATCTCCTAGAATCATTTACCTTGCTTAATATTAACGGAGGTATTTGTTTATTTTAAAATCAGGTTTGTTTCATTGATTTATGATCAAAGTCAGTGCAACAACACATACATTTGAGTGCATGAAACCAAAATCTCAGGCATTATTCCACATTTCTTCTAGCTTGTGTGGGAGGGGAAAACTGACACAGTGCAACAACAACAATGACACGTAGGAGAGAACATTTACACTTTTAAGACAAGCTTGAGGAGACCAGAGCGAGGTGTGGAGTAGAGAAGTGAAGCAGGAAAGCGGAGCGGTGTCAGAGCCGTGATCTGTAGCATGAGAAGCACCGGACCGCCCTGCCTTAATAAGCCTGGCTGTCTGTAAACAGATTCAACACTTGGTGACCTCCTGGCATACTCAAATCCATGGCTGCGTGACACGGCTTTAATTATCCCATCTCTTTCCCTCCTTTCCATTTTGTCTTTCTATTTCTGTCCCTGTGCCATTCTGTATGCCATATGGTGCAGAGCAGAAGAGCCCCGGGAGTAGGGGGAGAAGCCCAGGCCATCACGAGCTGCGTGGATTTAATCAACAGCCTGGGCTCATACTTGTTCTGACCTGCAAGAACCTCTTGTGCACTGCTTTCACTTGCTTTTGATAATGTGACTGTAGTTAAGCATCTGGTGGTCATCCTCATCACGGAGGAGAGAGTGATGCTGAGGGAGAGCGTTGGAGACAGAGGTGAGAAGGTACTGCGAGAGGTACGTCCCAGTTTAGAGTCCAAACACTGAGAAGAGTGTCGTTTATTTAGGTTTTGGTATTTTAGGTACTTGTAGCACATCCTCCTAGAACGTACATTTACAGATACATAAGCCTATAGATGTACTGAAAAAGTTATGTGATTCTCAACCCCCAGGTTTATAAATGTATAAAGGAGGTTTTGCTCCTCACATTTTGCCAACTGTCATGATTTTTAGATGTTAAGGTGTAGCTGTGACAAAGGGGGAAAAAAATCATGAATACTGTGACAAATTAGGACAAAAACGTGAAGAAATATACAGACAACAGAATGAGATCCATCCAAATCATCAGCTGCTGTGACTTCCATCAGAAGCAGCTGAAAACGAAGAATCCAAAGACATCGTGGTCCAAAGTTGTTCTTCCATCACCTCACTGATGGCAGCTTCAATGCTGAGATTATAAAACCATGTGGAGCTAATGCTAAGGTATCATAGATGGGGTAGGGGTGAAACAGGTCCATCAAAATATGAAGATGTCACCAACAGAACTTACTACTGGACTGGAAACTGACCCCGCCTTATATCAGCTGAAGGTAGCCATCTTTACATCATTTGAAGTGAATGCAATTCTTTTTGTTACCACTGCACTAAATGTTTTGTGACATTTTCTTTAGATAACCAAGCAGCTGTGAGCCCGTATTCAGACAGATCAACATGTGACCAGCTTTGTTTCTGGTTTCAGACGCTATAGAAGTTACCTCAAGACTTTAAGTGAACTAAAATCAAACACGTACACAACACACAGTGACTGTGGTGAGAGTGACGATGATCTCAGCCTCCTTCTGAGTCACACACAATCGCACACTTTCTCACTGTTCGTCGTGTTTGAGTTATGGCATAAAAAGCACAGCTTCAACACCCAAAGTCTGTCCGTTGTGTGTTTTCTGTGCACACACTGCCATGCACATGTGTGTGTGTGTGCAAGAGTCTGTCTTATGGATCCAGGGGGGGGGGGGAGCTGTCCAATGTGTGACCGTCCCGTTGTGGAGGGGGAAGAGGAGAGGAGGAGGAGGAGAGTTTTAGTTGTTCTGAAGGCAGTCGAGATCCACTGAGCAGCAAACATTCCCATTCTGACAAGAAGACAAAAACATCAAATACTTTATTGTTGCAACATAGTAAACACATTATTGTAATTGCTTTATAAGCAAAGTACACTTAGAAGTAGGGTCCAAACATGTTGCATGTAATATTTCACCAGATAAAACATCTCATCTGGAGGCTGAAAATCTATTCTTGCAGCTGAAGGACAAATTCTGTAACAGCTGAACATTGAAAACTGTCAGTTCTGTCAGGGAAGTTATTAAACTTGTTCACACTGGAGATAAACGAAGCCTCAAGAGCTATGAAATTCTTATAATGTGCTGAAATGCCTTTACAGCTGACACTTAATGTTTTAAAAGTTCTGATTCTCAACTCTATTACTTCCAAAATGTTGTTTTTGGGATGTGAGTTTTTAAGATTTATGGTGTGGTGTGGCTCTGAGCTGTTTTAAAATAGAGAAAACATGTCAAAGGTACCCAGACATTCTGCACATCTCTCACTATCAAATTAGTTCAGCTGCTTTTACAAAATGAGTTCATATTAAAACTATTTCAGAGGTTAATTTCATATTTGAGTTTGTTTAATGACGTTAAAGCCTTCAAAAAATATTTTTAGGGCATTTTTAGGAATTTTAATGTATTCTTTAACCTATTTTATTCAGAGGGAAGCAGGCTTCCATCTTTTTCTACCAGAAATCACAACAATCTCCCAACTGTCAGCTGTGGTTTGGTTGTTTTTGTTTCCTGTCATCTCCATAAAAACAGTAACAGACTGCTCAACTTCTGTCAGCGTCTGATCTAACTTGTGATGGTAATAAAGCAGCAACATATTGGTAGACTTGGCTGATCTCATGAAATATTAATCAGAGAACTCAGATGTTTAAGTTTGAAACATTTGTTGGCTAAAGTGAATGTAACAATAATTTATTCTTATATTAAGTTTATAGTGTAATTATAATGCAACAGTAACAAAACGAAATAAAAATTTCTCTTGCGAACCTTATGACTTACATCTTCCACCGGAGGGCAGAAAACCTGTATAAGACTGAATACTGCAGCTTGTTGAGGAAAATACAAATCTTGTTGAAATGATAGAGCTTGTATAAACCTAGCAATATGTCCACTTTTTTCATTAGGTTGTTGTAAAATAAACTGGCTGTGCATCATATTGACCCAGACTTTCAGCAGTATCTTTCCTAACCAGTAGGTGGTGTTTCAGAGTACAAAATACAGCTGCAGGAACGGCAGCAGAAGAAGAGTTTACAAAGAGTACACTTTTCATATGTAAATGCACTTTTAAAATATTTTATTCATGCATGATGATGACATTTTCAGCATTTTTAAAAAAAGTATTCTAAGTACCACAGTTAATATTTTTGGATATCCAGCTTTACTTTATTATACAATATATAGTAGGGATGTCCGTGATTCGCATAATGAGATTTGGGGGAGGCTGAATCTCGTGGACCGGCCCGTGGTCCAGCCTGCGCAGTCTGGCACAAACCAGAAATATGTGGCTCATGGGCCGTGTACAGCCCTTGAGTACCCCGGTATAAGGTATGTGACCCAACTGTTTTCCCACATTTTTCTATCATATCAGCTTTCTTACCTTTTTTTTCTCTATCTCCTTTCACTTTTTAAAGGTTGCCATAATATTCTGTGCTGTTTATTCATGTGATGAATAGAATACAACAGAAAAATCCTTTTTTGTCCCTTAGTGGGGAAATTCAGGTGCACCAGCAGCAAAGTGACGGCAAATCAAGAACAAACAGATTCACTCGAGTAAAATATATACTGTAAAAATAGAAAATAAGAATAAAGATTGTAAAATAAATTAAAGCATTAAAATAATAGCACACAATTATAATAACAGCAGAATAAAAATAAAAACACTGCACGATTATAAATGTCATACTCAGATACTGATTTACAGAAGGGTGAAACTAAAAAGGTTTTTGTTTTGAAGGACGTGTAAATATTTGTGCATAAAAACTACAGTGTAAATAAAAGCAGGGATGAAAACATATTGAGTTTGGTGGGAGCAGTGATGGTTCTACAGTCTACCAGCTACTGGAGGAAGGTTCTACCATAACGTTCCTTCCTGGTGTTTTATTCCTCTAATTTTTGAGTTATGACATTATTTTGGTTTCATATTTGGCATCCAAACAACCCCAAAACATCTTCTCTGGCGTTTAATTCGAGGTCGTACAAATTGCCTTAAAATCAGCAAGGAATGTTTCAAACACGTCGTCGTTACGGATCTTATCTGTAGAGGAAAACGTGTGACTGGTCTGTAGTTAAAGATGACACAACAATCTATTGTGTCATTTTAAATTGGTGTTTTAATTAAAGCTATTTTAAAAACTTGTGAACAGCGAGTGATTAATTGTTGCCTTCCGCTGGAAAACAGCTAAAACCAATTTCATAAAAGTGGAGGGAATAGGATCAAGCTGAGATAATGAGTTTTAAATTCAAAGGATAATTATGGTTCAATACAGCCTGTCAAGTTTTCCATTGTAGCTATTTTTTATTTGGGCTCTATGGATCTTGCTTACTTTGCACTCTGCCTTTCAGCTGTAGTGATTTAGGGAGTCTACGAGTTGCACATAACAGTGATTAAATTCTGTGGTTTTTTCCATAAAAAAAACTTAAAAACAATTACCTTAAGTTACAGTGTGCAGGACTGAACTCACACCAGAGGAACCAGCTTAAAACCATTTACACAAAACTGAAACCTGACTGAGATTTATGTAATAGAATATAGGGATTCTTGTCTTGTAAATAACAGAAAACCATTGGCTCTGGTGGAGGAAATTCTGTTGCTTTAGTGCTCCAAAATGCATGATAAGAATTCACCTGAATGCATATCATGCAGATTAAAACGAGGCTGGGATTATAACACATAAAGGAAAAATGACATCATTCTCGGATGAAGCTACTACTTTGAAATATCTCAAAATAAAACCTACCTTTCTAAAAGAATGTTTTTTCATTGATTGTTAAACTTTATCAATATATTGAACCTAAACAATGAATAATGTAACGGTTATCCTTTCAAGGAAGCTGCAGGAAGCCTTTGCTTACACCTGATTTGTATTTATCCTCATTCCATGCCATAATATGCCAAGATATATCATAATAAACATAATTTAGAAAAAAAATGCACCTAATGTTGAATTTAATTACTGGGTTACATGTGTGAAAAAAGACAGCTTGCTGCTTGTATTAGCTCTAACCTACCTTACACTTGCAGGTGGTGCAGGGTGACTTGAGCATGTGCCATGTGTCCCCGCTGAGGCGAGTGACACCTGCAGGGTCTTTGCATGTCTGTCGAATGTCATACGACAGGTTGTCGGCCAGGCAGGGGTCTGTGACGCAACGCGGGCAACACTCACCTTCTGCAACTGCCGTGTACTCGCATGTCAATGTGGGACAAACTAGAGGCCAGCAGTCTACCTCCCCCTCCTGCAGAGACACAGACCAGGATGGGAAAAAAGAAAAAAAAGGGAAAAGATGTTGGCTTTTCAGTGCGGATGCAGTTACAGCTCACATGCTGATGTGCTGTCACATCTTCAAAGTGAGAGTTGGTAATTATCCCAGCCATCACACACAGCTGAACAGCAGATCAGGGACGTGTATTAGACATCTCAGCTCTGAGCTTCATGCTGATGAGAAGACTATTTTTTATTTTTCCTTTTACTAATCTGTTCAACCACATTTAAAGATTTTATTTCAATTTTATTTTCTAGGGGAAACACATATCATCTCTCTGTGAATGTGTGTGATTTTACATCTACTTCAATGGTGTCTATTCCTATGCTTGAGGGCCACTATCCTGCATGTATTAGTGGTTTCTCTGCTTCAACACACCTGATGCAAGACTTACATGTTCAGTATGACCTCATGTTCTGTAGAAACCTGCTAATTACTCATTAATTCAAATCATGTGTCAGAGCAGAGAAGCATCTAAAACATGCAGGATAGCCACCCTCATGGATAAGACATTTACTGTATGTATTCCATGTTTATGTACTGACCATGCAGCGGCACTGCTGGCAGCCGTAGAGCCAGGTTGCTCCACTGTGGTAAAGTGTGCGTCCACTCTGGTCCAGACACTGACTGTTGGGCCTGTTGTCACAGCTGGGACAGCAGAACAGGTCCTCATCGGGGTCTTTGCAGTCACAGGGTCTCCTCCTGCAATACGTCTGTCCATCCTGAGCAACCAACATTATAAAGAAAAAACAAACAAGCACATTCAGGTTAGTGCATTACATTGTAGCATATTCACCAGAATGAAAGAGGTAATTTTTTTCATATAACTGGTAATAAGGTGAGGAATCTGCATATGACTTAATCGGAACTTTAAAGCATTTAGAATAGAGAGCATTTGTGCAAATAATGAACAAGCAAATTTTCATTCTTGCAATTTAGTCACAGATTGTCCTAAATATGTCTAAATTTGTTCCCAATTAACCCTTATTTGAATTTGGACACCAACCCCTCCCACCAATGCCTCACATTTCTTGCACTTTCTGACACATAAGCTAAATTAGGAAGGGTTCCAGACAGCTGCAACAACAAAAAGTATTTGGAGAGGAAATATTTCATGTGAATTCTTGTAACATGAACAAAATTCCAGCAACAGAAAAAAAGGACTGTGACTGACAAAAAGAGGAACCCTTGTTAATGTTGAGACATTTTAGAAATGGCTGAGATTCAAAAGATTTTTCATCTTTTTGCAACATTTAGAGATTTATAGATACAAGCTAGATGTGAAAACACACTTATTGCAATATTAGGTCTTCAATTAGCTAAACAAATGTGTTTTACAGTAATTTGATATCAAGTGCATAAAGGCTACAAATCAAAATGTCAATCTCAAGCCTTCTTAAAAATTTGAACAAGTAAAAGTAACTGTATTACAGTAAACTACAGGTTGCAATGAAATCAACTTCAACCTTTTCTTAAAAATAGAAAAAAATAACCAATTTTACAACTCAATATAAACTTCAAAAAATGCCTCTGTGCAAAATGGGTTTTAAAACATGAACAACTACCTGAGAAGATTAAAAAATGCAAATGTTTATTCTTTTTCCAAAAATGACAAATTTAATCTCTCATCTTCCCAATACCTGGTGTGAGCCTGCTTGTTGCTGTAGATATTCTTTGCGTTTTTGTGTTAGCCCTGTCAAAAACATGTCCATTATGCTAGCAGTGTCCTAGCATTCAAATTAAAAAAGAAAAATCCTCCCGTGCCCCCCATGCAATTACACCACGCCACCCCTAGGGGGCACGGCCCCCAGTTTGCTTTAGAGTATGAAACCTGCAGATAATTTCAGGATATTTAGATGTCTCCAAGGTTGGCTTTTAGAACAGTTTCAAGTATTATTTTTAGAGCACATTACCTCCACAAAAATGTCATCTGGCTGAATAAACAGGAGCTTTCGTGCTATTGTAAATATTTGCATGAGATTTTAAGCAGGATTAAGGTTGGCAGTCTTAGAAGAGGTTGTTGATCAGATGCATTTGGTTTCTTATTATTATTTATTGACTTTAGCTGATGAATGACAATTATTGGGTCATTTAGGACGACAGCTCTGCATACCTACAAGGGCCTTAAATCTGCTGCAGCAAATAAAGACTTCCAAAAAGCCAGTTAGTGTACTGCAGGTCTGAAAAAGACTAAAATAAGACGGGAGTTCGGTATCTGGGCTGTGATGAACAATGTGATAGAATCAGACTGATCTTTCACCCTCTGTAGCCACTGTGTCGCCGGTCCTGTCTGTACCTGGAGAAAACTTTATGGTCCATTTTACTGAGCACAGCTAGCACTGTCTGGCCCCAGGACGATTTTGTTATAGAGATGTAAAAATGTTACATAAAAAGGCTGTTAGGAAATGTATGACAGCCATAAAACCACTCTGCATGTCATTAAAAGGGCAGCGCAGAGCCACTGTTTTATTGATGCATATTGTCCTGCTATGGTAACTGCTCAGTTATGTGGCGCTATTTCTGATGGCCTTGGTCTTTAGAGTTACGGCCCTCAGCATGCTGGGAAAGTACTGCCAATTGTAACGTGCCAACAGGGTACGTTTATGACGGCAGACTGCTAATTTGACCGCCAGCAGAAAGGCCATTTCTGCATGCAAATGCCAGAGTGTTGTTTTAACCAAACCAACAGTGGAGCTGCTTTATGACGACTATGATGACAGAAGCTTTATGGTGAACGCTGGTTTAATCAGCACAGCTATAAAGGACATTTTGGTCCTTTAAAAAAAAAAGTTTAAAAAAATTGATCTTTTAGTCATATGCATATTATGCTTTAAAGATTTTCTACATTTAACAAAATTCTAATGCCAAGCTGTTTAGTTAGTTTTGATACGTCCTGACTGGGATGAAAACCAAAACATGGATCCTGAGTTTCTCACTCTTTACGTTCTGCTATCTTTGTGCCAGATGTGTTTTCAAGATAATCCCTTTCATGTCTGCATTTGTTGAAAAATGACGCATAATGAATATTAATGCCACATTTCATGATTTTAACTTCAAACAAAGCATTGTTTCATGGTTCTGACACTTGACATGCCGTTCATAAAATACAAACTAAAAAGAAGTAAAAAGAAAATGAGTATGCTAGTAAAACATGAGATGTCTGCAAAACATTTTCAAATGACACTATTTTATATCTTTGCATGTGCAATGTGTGCAAGTTAATTGGCTTTAATGTGTACTGCAACACAATGAAGCACGACTTCTGAAAACATAAAAAACACAGAAAAATAACAACAGAACAACTGGAATGTTCTGAATATAAATTTAGAATTTTATGAGTTGGATCACTGAAATCTCAGCTGTCATTTTATTCCAAATCATCCTTTCTGTTTCATATGAGTCTCGCTCACTGAGCCTCCTCTTCTCAAAGACAAATGTGATCAATATCTGAGTTTCCTGCAGCCACGGTGCTCTACCTCATTCTGACTCCTGAGCACAGAAGCTGCCATAAATATTTGTCAGAAAGTACCGTAATGTGATGATAAATGGGTGTGAGGATAAGAAGTACTTCACACATTTTTGTAGTTATTTCATTACTTTCCATACATATATTGGGCTAAATGAGCACTGGATTAGTAGAACCCGTGCTTTTTATATATCTTTATTATTGTTTTTTTCTTTAAATTGCCGCTCTTCTCTTGTATCAATACTTCTGTTCTCAGAACTCAGTTTTTATATTCTAAGTTTTTGTGTTTGGTAAGTTGTTTTCAGACAGCAAGTGGCTTCATGACCTAAAACAGTGGCAGCATTGCCTAAAAGATTTGAGAATGACATAAATGTAAACAAGTTTTACTGTCTCTGTTTCTGTGACATATATCTGCATTTTACAAATTATGATTTATCACATTTATGCTCATGGTTTTTGAAATATTAGAGAACATCAGTGCAGGAATGTGTAAACAATGACATTTCTGTACAGAATATTACAAATAAAACACACTGGTACTGACAAACGTAAAGAAATATAACCAAAAAATGAAAACAGTATTGTGTAAACCCTCTAAGTGATGTCTTACTGGGGTTCTGCTTTTGCCCGTGCACCGTTGTGACTGTGACACATGATGTGAATGCTTTCTTTGGTGGTCTGCTTTCAGTACATATCTTATTCTTTCCAAGTGAAGTGTGTTAGTCAGATACGTGAGCCACCTACTGGAAGTAGGGGTAGTTGCGTTCTTTCATGACGAGGATTTTTGTGTTGTTGTGCCTTACTCTGTTGTGCAACTGCTGCACCAAGGAGAATGAGGAGAGGCTGAGGTTTAATAGGGGCCTTCACAAGCTCAAACTAGATATCAAAACAGAGTGGTTGAAGTTTCCACCGCAACACTAAGCATGAACAAGGGATGCAGCTGAGGACTATAGGGGTAGACCTCTGGTTAGATAGTAAGCAGGTCCTCTTTAAAATGCTGGAGCCTATGAATTCACACAGAGGCTGCGTCAAGGTCTGATCTGTGCTTCGGGGTAGCAGGAAATTGTGCTGACAAGTGTTCTCCTTTGCTTCAAATGCAAGCTGCGATTAATTGCGTTCATTTTTTATTGTTTTCCTAATTAATTAATCAAAATTAATGCGTTAAAGTTCCACTCCTAGTAAATATTAGAAATTATTTACTTTTTAGGTGATGATTACACACAATCATCTAACAGAATGTGTTTCTGTATCAAAGCTGTTATAAGAGTCTGAATGTGGTTTCTGACTTGCAGATGATGAAAAAAGAAACATTCTGTCTGAATTTCTTTTAAAGTTGAGGCAAAAGCCTTTCCTCTGCATACGACAGACAATACCCTTTCACTCCACGTAGAATAGATCTTATCCAAATGAGAAGATGGAAATGAAGGACTGTTGCTAATCAGCACTATAGGGAATCAGATTAGGTTAGTTTGCTTGAAATGTTTTCATCTACAAACTATGCTATGCATGACAGGATTATTATTGTATGGGATTTGCATATATTTGTTGGTGCAAAGAGAACTGCACTTAACACATATGATTATGAATCCTCCTGCTCCAATATCAGCAAGTCTGGTAACAATGGTGTCTTTAACTAAAAGGCATTAATCACAGTTGCCTTGTATATGAATTGAAAATTGGGGAATCCAAGTTTTCTCTCTGACATTGAACATCCTCCCAGAGGAACTCCTCCCAACAATCAAAGAACAGTGTGATAATGTTTTCCAGCATGTCGGAGCACCGTGCTATGAGGTTAACTTCAGAACTAGGGCTGGGTATCGTAACACGGTACTACTGTGGTACCGAAAAAAACAAGTTTTTCGATACTACGTTTCGGTACTTTTACAATAAAATGTCCCTTTAAATGTGCCGCTCCAGCCCCGCTCTGATCAGTGCACACACAGGCTGAGGGACACATAACAGCCCCAGCCCCTCCCTCTGCTCCCCTCCCCTCTCCTCTCCTCAACAGCTACGGCGAGAAAAAAAAAAAAAGTCAGACGCGAGCCGTGACCCGGGTCTGGAGAAGTGGAGGGAGACGAAGCGAGACCTTCCTCTCTTGTTTAAACACTCTCTGGTACCGACCGGACCATCAGAACGGCAGGTTAAAAATATCAGTCCCGAACACCGTGTTTAACCCCACAGCTCCGTTTTCACCTGCTGAGGCGTCGGAGCTGCAGCCTCCTCAGGAGGAAGCAGAACACATGCGCTGTTTTTTTTAATTGCATTTAAAAAATCTGCGAGGCCACGAGACGTACTGTTTTATTTAGGAGGATTTACTTTTTATTAGAGACCATATGGGCTCTGTTATCAGCAACGATGTGGAGGGTTTTCCTCTGGTCATTCAGTTTTTCCTGTGCCCCCCCCATCCTGACACCTCCAGAGTAACACTAGTTTCTGAACACTAGTTTCTGGTTGACCTGAATCCGTGAACTCTTTATTAGCAAAAAGGGAATAATGAAATAATGAAAACGGATCCGTTTTCCTGTATTTCTGATTGTTTTTCCATAACAAAAACCAAATAACTCTTAAATCTGGATATTCAGTTTCCCTTTCAGAAACAAAAAAAACAAAAGAAAGAGTTCATGGATTGTATGACAGCCTTAGTTAGTTCCAGAGGGAAGAGATAAATAAATAATAATAATAATAATAAATGCATAAATATGCCATAAAACTGTTTTTTTTTTTGTTTAATTAAAAAAACCTTTAAGTACTTGTTATTTTCTCTAAGAATTATACATATAGGTATCGAAAAAAGTATTGTTAAGGTACCGGTATCGAAAACCAGGTATCGTTAAAGTAGTAGTATCGAAAAATATTTAACGATACCCAGCCCTATTCAGAACTAAGAGTGTCAAGGAACAAAACATACAGTTTTGTGTCTATGGACAGCAAGCTCCTCAGACCTTATTCCCACTGAGAAGAAAAACCCATCAATTCTCACAAACTCTAATTATTGATTATGCAAAGAAGAGCTGCCGTCAGTCAGGATTTGGTTCAGGAGTTGTTTGACAGTGTGCCAGGGAAAATTGCAGAGGTCTTGAAAAAAGGTCCAACACTGCAAATATTGACTTTATATAAACTTAAAGTAATTGCCAAAAAGACAAAAAGCTTATTTCTTTTAACCATAGAGTCGTCTAACAGAAAGATTTGAAAACACTGAAGCAACAACCAAAAGCAAATACTTTCTCAAAGATCGAGTCTTTACTCATTTATTGTTTAAGTCGTATTCATCAATTATATTTCATCATGAAAAAATATTGGTTAGGACTATTTAGATCAGGTTGACTTAAGCTGGAAAATCTCAGGTATTATCTCTACTCTTGTGCATCATGTTGGTTTTTGCCACACTTTCACACAGCTATCACCTTAAGGGCACAGTTAATATTAAACACATTCTACTAAAAGCACCAAGAGTAAAATCAACAAAAGCAGTGCCAACCTCTCACTGTGAGAGCACCGATTACAGGAGGAAGAAACACAAACGTGTGAAAAACAATCTCCATCCTTTAGGGAGTGGGAATTATTTTGCATGAATGAAATGAGAGTAAGAATAAAAAGAATAGTCAGCTTTTGTTTGATGTTTATAAACTCTTTGCTTCACTGTATTTCCATTTTTTAGACTCTCCTCATGTGTTTTGTTTATTTATCCATCCTATCCCAACTTTCCCTCTCTGCACCATTGTGTTTTATTGTTTATTTTTAAAATTTTAATCCAGGTTATTGCTCAAGTTGTAGGTATTTTCATGATGATATTAAAAAGTCATAAAACAACCTGGAGTGTTTAGCTTTTTCAACCAAAAATTCAGCCTGAATTATTATGCTACTCTACATACTGCTGCAGCAGCATAAACTCTATAAACTAAATAAATGGTCTCATGCTAAATAGTAGAGGGTCTAAGCTCTAACACATTGGTTTTACAGTAAATATCCTAAAATTGTCCACTAGTTTATCACTGTTCTCTCTCAGTCTGACTATCCATGAGTATTGATCTGCACAGAGGACTATTGCCTGTTTCTAGAGACGCTGCTCAGTTTGAGTGATGTCACCAGTGGGTGTGGTCCTTACTGTAGATAAATAACTGATAGAACTCCATTGTTCATTGAGAGTTGGTCTCATTGTGTTGGTTTTCTGTCTTTTGTCTTCTACCCAGTAAACTGATGCACAACCAAAAACATCCAATTAGCATTAAAGCCCATTCAATTTGAAAGCTGACAAGAACACTTTTCTTTCCTGTTTTTTTCCTCTGCAGAAAAAATAAACTCAAGCTTTTTATAAAAGGAATATTTTCAAAGTATCATGAAATATCTAACATCATTTACCATGAGCACCAGTGTTTATTGGATTAAATGACCCCAGTGTTTGTCTTCTTTACCTTGCATGAGCATATAGCACAGCGGTCAAAGCTGGGTTTCCAGTCTTCTCCATTGCGTCTGATTACTTCCTCCTGCGGGCAGTTGCTGCTGCAGCCTGGACCAGATGTGCACACACAGTCGTAGCCTCCGAGGAGGTTCACACACACGCTGTCATTCCAGCAGGTGTGTGTCTGCAAACTGCACTCATCGATGTCTGGAAGACAAAAAGCAGGCCATATAAAATCTCACACTAAGTTTATGTTTTGTGGCTATTAGATATACATGTGTTGGTGTGTGGACATTTGAAAGAAGCTTAAATCTCAGTTCTTGAACTCTCCACACTTGGAGACAATCAGATTTTAGGATGAAACTTCCAACTATTTCATCTGAACACTCTTCATCTTGTTTCCTTAAAGGTCCCATATTATGCACTTTATATCCTCTCTGAATCATTTCTTTTACATCTCAATAACATGTAAAAGTTATGCATTGGTCAAACTGGCCCTTACTTTAAGTTCAGCTGTTGGTCTTCCACCCCTCATCCAACCTCCTGAAGCAAAACTTTCCTTTCAAATAGGCGGGGCAGTTGGAGAGTCAAGTAGCTCGAAGCCCCGCCCATCTATCTTTTCTCTGCGTGCATTCACAAGATGTTGGTGGGTCTTCAGGGTCTCAGATGAAGGGAGTAAAAAAAGACTTTTGTGCTTGTTGATGCAACCATCTACAAAGAAAATGCTGCGCTTTGCTCGTAGCTTCACCATGACTGTTTGCTAACGTTTGTGAGGTTGAACGCTCCTGTGGTTTTTAAAGGGCGGGGTGGGCTCAGGTAGCCAAAGGTGCTCATGATTGGCTCTGTCCTCTAGAGAGGAGTGGTCTTTTCCCTTCTTGACGTCAGTAGGGGAAAGATTTTGAAACCACCTGTTTTAGCGTTAGCTCAAAACACATTTTCCAAAAATGAGAATAAGGAAGTGAAAACAATGAAAATATTTCACACTTGGGTCTCAGACACAGTCTGTGTGACATATATGACTGTTAAAAGATCCTTAGAAAGTGAATTCTGCATAATGTGGGACTGTTAACAAAAGGTTTAACACAATTATTACACCAGTATCATCTCTCTTTTAAACCATTTTTTCAAGTTTTTAGCAAAACCACTGAACTAAAAGAAAAAAAAAATTCAAAGAAAATACACACCCAACCTCACATGAACAGGTTCAAAAACTGTTTCACTGAATTTTCAGTTTTCTCCCTCCTACAGAAACTTCAACACTAAACCTATTAATGAACCTTAAGAGAAACCCACAGGAGGAGGAGGTGGTGCACCACTCGGTGGCGGTAGTGTAGCGCCTCCTTTACCAACAACCCTAGACCCTGAAGCTGGCTCAGACTGGCTGTGGTCCCTTCAGACAGCAGGAAGAATCTGATGCTCTGATTGTCAAAATGCAGGAGTTTGAAAAGTCCAATCTACAAATAGACCTTTTCCTTTTTGTGTGTGTGTGTTCTGTTCCAAGTTGTTTGAATTATTCAACCATCTCATTCAAATGACAGCGTTGTGTTGTTCTGAATTCCTATCATGCAACTGGAGCATTCATTTGTTAGTGTGATGGAGTTGGAGGAAGTAGACGTAAAACAGAAAATAAATCACTTTATTCCCCATTTACAAGGGTAGCCTCTGCACCTTTAACAACTTGATTTTTTGTTAGTGTGGCCCTTTACTTTTAATTAATTTACCCATTTCTTCACATTAATGTCCAGCCTGGAAAGTACAAGATGTGACATTTATACTTCTTGCTTTGCACAAATTAATATTTCAGCCCCCGAGTTATTCAATCATTCTTTTAAATTAACAGCATTCAGTTTAAGCGCAGCAGTGAAAATTAAATGTTCCCCACATTTCATTCAGTCAGGGAGGATCTCCAGGAGAAGTTAGCGGTCTCTGGTTTCATATAGACTTCTTTCTTTTAAATGCTTGAACCCATTCACACAAATTAATAGTGTTTCTCTGTTCAGTGTAACACGTGGCTTTAAGGAAGCATCTGGTCTGCTGCTGTCAGGTAAAGCGATACAGAAGTGTCCACTGCTAAGCCACACTAGAGGAGCTTCTTTCTTCAGGCTACTTCCTCCCAGCTCTTCCATAGTAATCATTTTGTCTCCAACTTCCTCATTTATTCATTTTCTATAACTTTTTTTTTTGCACACAGATTCATCCATTATTCATTTCACTGCATAATTATAATTAAAAGTCATTTGGTACATGTGGATAAACTGTCTAATTCAGGTTTCAACTAATTCAGTAATCTAAACATTGTGCTATCCTGCTCATCTCTTACACATATTTTAAGGAAAAGCAGGTTCTGCATTTTAATGAATCAGCATTGATATATGAATTATTCTTTGCATTTATATTGGATTTATCAGTCATATTTGTTTTATTTTTTTTATAGGTGGATTCAGCTTAATTTTCAAGGTCATGGTAACTCAGCTTCTTTTCCTATTTTGCCCCAAAATAACTAACCCACACAGGAAGGGTGGATGGCATTTCCATCCACTTTTCATATGCCCCAGGGCACCAAAAAATATGTTCTTACCTTTTACCGAGTCATGGCATTTAACTCTCTTTATCCTCACTAAATGTGAGCTGTTCTGAGAGAAAAAGACCAAAGTCCTTTTGACAGCAGCTCTGTTCTCCCCTGCTAGCAGCCGCTGCCGACAATGATCACACCCTAAAGACACTGACAGCACGCTGCTGCTGCTGCTGCACAGACCGAGGCCTGGACAGGAACTCTGAAAGCACCAGGTGGTGAGGACATGAGGATCTAGTCTTTTTTAGCCACATGCCAGCTATTTTCCGTTTATTTTGTTTAGTTTGTACATGGTTTGATTGTTATGTAAAATTGTTTTATCATCACACTGTCTGCTGGTTTCTTTCTGATGCAGCACACTTAATTCTTCTTGTCTGATTTCCATCAGGCAATCCAGAGTTTAATCTTGTGTATAGTAACCAATTTAGCACACGTCAGGCTGAGCTAAATGCTATCAAACCTGCTTCAGCATCTCTAAGCTGTATTTTGTCACTTTCAGGAGTGCATGTGCTTATAGTAGGTGGATATACCGAGAGAAAACCTCCAAAAACAGCATCAGGCGAACCTTTTTCTGAAAGAAATAGCATCAAACATTTTAGTTTGATTCTCAGATCATCACATTTTCATCTCTCTGCTACAGGTGCATCCTTAAACATCCACATCCTGTTTCATAATTAAACATCTCAGTTGCAATTAAACCAGCATTTGCAGCTGAATGTGAAGTTCTGTGCCAGAAAAAAAAATGTGGACTCTTTTTTTTTTTTTGTTTAACTATTTGCCAAAACCTACTCACAAGTCTATTTTAGGAAATGTGATTTTAAAGTGCAGAAAACCTGCTTTTATCTAAGCCTATTTACATACCAAATGAGTGAAACAGGTTTAGGAGTGTAATCTATTTATTATGTAGAAGCTTCTATTGAACAGACACAAAGAAAGCAGGACAAATATCTTCCAAAGGTTTTTTTTCTTTTTGGTCACATGGGGATACTCATTCAGTCTCTATCAATCAAATAGTTAAAGATCAGTAGTTAATTCTCTGGCCTAAATTCACTAAAAGATTTGAAGTCTTTTGGGAGTCTAAATGAAGATTGTTCTAGCAAAATACGATGCCAACCCAACAGCGTTTTTCTTTGTTTGTGAACTTACATGCTTCATGAAGACCCATCCATGTTTGTGTTAATTTCTTCTATGGCACTGACTTGCTAAGGCCTGCTCGGTTTGCAACATATATTTAATGTGAAACATTTACTGTCTCCTGAGAGTTGGCGCTGTTTGTGTCTCAGTACAAGAAACTAAAGAACAGGAGCGTCCTGCTGAACTGCTGTCTTCACAAAAAGAGGCCGGCATGACAGGAAAAGTCTTATTTATCTTCAGACAGAAATGTAAGATATTGCATCTACATATAATTAGCAAAGAAATGTAGCAGCATGCTGTTAATATGTTATATTCAGAACACAAAACTTTATGATTATGGAAGATTTAAACTGATAGAGCTCTGCATTTAGACAATAACTGAGAGAGACCAAAGTAATTATCTTGTAGGATAATTAATCCCCCCCCCCATGAGAATAAGTAAAAAGAGGAGGTGGATGCCCTCTCGAATGTGAGTTCTTCCTGCTGGAGAGAGATGTCACAGTGTATCATTCAGTAGGACTGAGAAAGAACTTTAACAAAACAAGATCCTCTTTATCTATCACTTATGTTTCTGCTGTTTGTGACAAAGGCCAGGGACAATTGTGATCAGATGCAAAAAGATTTCAAATTGTTCACAGGTGCTGAACTTAATGGATGTGTTTGGGTCAAAATATAATTAATGCTATTTGCTTAGTAAGTCTGATGCAGAGATGATGCAGATGTTAGTGGGGACAAATGGTGCAGAAAAAATGATTTGAAAAACACCCCAAAAACACAGGTGCAGCAAATATATTAATATGCAATGTATGTTTTACACTTAGCTGTGAATTCACAACAAGCTGCTATTAAATTAGCTCTAAACAGATGCATTTAAAAAGCAAAAAGAGAGCAACACACACAAAAAGAAAGACAAAGCAGTCGTTGAAGTCTTGTTGCAATGAATGATTATCTATAAAAGAAACTAAAGTGGTGGTCTGATGGTTCTTTCTACGCTAAAGAAAAATGTTATTTTAACAAAATCATAACAAGTGACTAAGACTCTGTAGGTGGTTTAGGTGTGTATATAATTATATATACATATATATAAATCTACTATAAAGAACTATACTGGATCACTGATGCTTTTAAGAGTAGAAACTACACAGAAACATACTGTCTGCACAGATTCAGCTAAATATAGCTGATTGATTGGATGGACGGTACTTCACAGTGCAAATGGACACTGGCTCAGAACATTCTGCAAAAGCTCTCCAGGGGCTTTTGAAGGTAAAGAAGTGGAACATTCTGTAATGACTGAGTCAATTGCAGGATCAAGCTGCATTTTTCTCCTTAAGAAACAAAACCAAAGACTAACAAACAACTGTAAAAACCACCAGCTGTAGACATGATATAGGATTTAAGAAATAAGTACATTTTTTGGTAATATACAAGAAATATGGATGATAGGCTAATGATTAATTACACCTTATTCATGATTAAAATATTACTGAAAGTAAAAACAATACTTCTGTCAAACACAGTCAGACTTTTAAAAAGTCACTCAGGGGAGGTTTGAATTAAATAAACTTTCACCCTAAAGCCTTAAGTATAAACATTATACTGTTCCTTATTCAGACACATCCTTGACATCAAGATAAAGATAATTTAGACACAACTTTGAAACGTATTTGCTGAATGCAGCATTTGAACATTTTTAAAGAAAGTAGAAGTTTTTTGCATCTTTACAAATAATCCCTTTGCTGTTAAAACCAGTAAGCTCTCTGTTACAGAGTAGCCTTTGATAGTGTTTGTCCTATGGATCATATACTGTACCTTAGGGAACAGTGTAAGGGGGTTCGCAGGCCAAAAGCTGGCTCAACACTCTAAACCCTATTTTTTTGTATTACCTGTGTCACGTGTAGCGTGATGGATCATCAAAGGTCAGCGACCCTTGATGATCCATCACGCTACACATGCAAAAATGTTTTTGCCCTGTGCCGAGCAAAGTGCAGTGCAACACATTGCTCTGCACAGCAAAAATCTTGCCTTGGTTCAATTTAGCTGATCTGTGACCTCAGCGCTCTGTAATGTTCACTCACACAGCAAACAGACACATCAAACAGCTCCCCACCAAACTGAAAGGAGCTGGTTAGTCTGGAACTGGAGCTCCTTCACCAGCGTCCACACACTGTACTCACTCATCGCTGATCCTTTTTGAAATTCTCACAAGCTGACAGAGTGTTTCTATCTAAAGATATCTATCCCGAGATGTCAAAATAATGATTTGAAAATCTAGCTCATAAAATATGAATTCTTGAATGGCTAATATTAATATAACAACCATATAATCATCTGTTTAATTTTGTTATGTAATTATAAAGCAGTATCCCAGTAATAAAAAAAAGCACTTTTTACCAGTAGATCCTCCACCAGAGGGCAGAATACATGTAGGACTGGATAATCAAACCCTAATACTCCCTTTGGCTGCTCTAAAGGAGGGACACCTTTAATCCCAAAATTGTACTTCTTGCGCCCCCCCCAGCACACCCATAACCTCCTCACAGCTCTGTATGTAGTTGTTGTGCAAATGTGTGTGTATATACATATAGGAATAGGTATATACTGTATATGTGCATTTGATATTGAGTGTAAATATTCCATACTGGTTCCAGCGTTTTCCTCCTTTCTCTGTTGCTTTTGTTTTTATGAAGCGTTTCTCAGTAATAGCTGTGTTTATAGTGATTGTCTTTTTGTCTCTGCCGCTTTACTTTGCCTTCAAATTGCCTCTTGGGGATTAATGAAGTTTCATTGCACTGAATTGACTCAAAATGAATTAAAACCAGAAGTGGTTTGAAGCAAGTTTGCCACAAAAATCTACAAGAGGTTAAGTAAAAGCCAACAGTATAGCGCAGCTTAGAAACCAGGAGTGTTCTTCACGTGGAGTTTAGAAAATTCCTCCTGTTTTGGCTCCAAAGGCCTCAGCAATCTGTGGTGAGCTCAGTTTGTTCTGATATTACTCTGCCAGCTGTTTAGTTTTGTAATGTTTTATTATTTACTGGCAAATACTTTGCATTTTACTGATGCAAAATCCATTCTTTTGGGCCAATCATAATCTTAAAAATGTAACGTAATAAAGAAAAAACAAAAGGATAGAAAACTGTGGAAAATATTCGTGTTTTTTTTTCCTCTTGAGTGGAGAATGATGAGTGGTCTCCAGCAGCCAGAACCTGCTCTGGGTGGACATAAAGCTTAGAAGAAAACTTGTCATACCAGCACCAACAATATGCCGTGACACCGCTGAATGTGCACTCTAATTGGCTCCACTATCAAATCTGGAGAAGGAAGAGTGGGGGGAAAAACCCAGCTCCGCCAAGAATTTATTGTGCCTCGGACAGACAATTTGCATACGCTAAATGAAATCCCATCAGCTAGTCAGACATACTGTGCCACTGCTAGTGAAGGAATAATGCTCTTCATGCTACATTCACCGCATTTAGCCACAAGCTGCTACTCGCATAGGAAGCACACGCTTACATGCAGGCTGGAAGTGACAGCGCTGGAAGTGGACACAAAAGCCCTTTGGATAAACCTGCTGAGCAGAGGCAACCATATGTGAAACTTCCACTCACACTCAAATGTGCCGTTACACATGAAAGCACTAACCCTATGTTAGAACATGACAATGCACACACACACATGCACACACAAATAACAGATACAAAAGCACTAAATCCTGCTGACAGATGGGGGTAATTAGCAGACATCAAAACACTCACTATCTGAGTATTTAAATAATTTCTCTTTGGTCCGTCTCCAGGCAGACAAATGGAAAACTGGTGTTCGCAATAGAAAGGGAGAACATGATGCACAAACCCTCTTTCAGGCAGACATTTGAAATTTACAGCACATTAGCCTCATCTTTATTCACAACCTGTTTTACTAAAGCCACCTGTTCTCCACCCTGAAGCATTAGGCATGATAAACATGGTTTTAGACGCGGCATGTGCAGCTTTCAGCCTAAACAAAAAAGCAGAAGGAATATTGTTGATTCTCACCCCAACAATGGTTGTACCACGGCAGAGAACTGCTAAAAAACAAAAGTTCACTGCATGTTTTCTACTTTCAGGGGCAAAACAGGGACGAAGACATTTGAATTGTCAGTGAAAACTTGATAAATCTCTCATGCATGCTGTCAGTCACTTCAAAAATAAAAGACTCAGAAAGATTAGTGTTACACAGCAGGATGCCCTGAAAGCAGCACACCAGTCACTCTATGTGCCAAACACAAATCGACTCCATTACAAACCGCTAATTTGACAAATATTATAGTTTGGATAAAAGCTTTTCTCACAGGGTTTGCATCTACAAATATGGAATCATCTTTCAATTTGCTTAATTACTATCAATGATCTATTTTCACATAATGTTTGAATAAAGCATTTAAGAAAAATAACAAGAAAAACACAAATCCATACTGTGTTTTTCGCATCCCTTGTGCTTTCTAAAACTTCTTACAAACCCATCACTTTAGCTGTTAACTTGATGCTGCTTTGATCCAGCTATCCTGCTACTTTATGCTTGGTTGACGTCTGAAAAGCCGAGGGACTTTGCAGAGGGGGAAAAAAATCCAGTTAAGTTGCTATTTGTACTTATTTCCCCTGCCGATTGAAAGCCTGATACTGCAAAGTGGGAGGGGAAAACGTGTCAGATAAACCGTCACAGCTACATGCACGTCTGTTGCAGGAGGTATGCACAAAACAGAACAAACAAATATTATACTATAAACAAATCTGTGCAAATGCTTTCAATGATCACAAATTGTAAATCATATTACTGATGGATATCAGCGATGCAAGTCTTTGATCACCAAACACAAACTCACAGGCTTGTTGGAGGAATAATTTCATGCAGTTTTGCTTCAGCTGTTGATGAAATAATTGGGACGGCATATGTTTTCATCAGAAAATATAAACAACTCAAACAAAGTGAAAGTTTGTTCTTATCCAACTCCTTTTACACAGTTATTTTTTGCACCATGAAAGGAATAAAAAGAAGAGACTGAACAAAAAAACTCAGCTAAGGTGGTAAAGTTGATGCTTCAATAATAGAAAACAGTTACAAAGTGCAATGAAAACAACCTGCATGTATATATGGGTAAGTTTATTTTTGCAGTGCGTTTTTTTCTCTCTTGCATGTTGAAAATTCCTGAATTCAAGCAGTGAGTCTCTTGGCACACCGGTTTGCAGCCAACCACCTGCTGCACCACCCATCCTGCCTGTCTGCTTTTGTAGAAATAAGCTGAATATGAATAATACAAGAGGGTGCTGCTTCCTTTTGTAAAAAGTCTATCGGAGCAAAAGATTTAAGAGTTTGGTTGTTATTATGTACTACAGGATTCAGCTAAGTTTGCATCATATTAGCAGCTGAGCTCGTTATGCACCATGGCTACGTTTCTAAAGTAGTTCAAATCAATAGAAAGCAAATACATCCTGATCTTGCCTGGATGCAGCCTGTATAATTAGACCTTCCTCTTCTTGAACCTCTCGGGTTCAAACATGTAGAGCTGAATTACCCCAATATTACAACTCGCCACAACATAGCCTAGCAGAGTGATTTTTTGCAGAATTGCTGAATTTAAATGAGACCACTTTCTGTAGGAATATGCTGAGGTCATACTTCTCCCATCCAGGTAGATAAATGAGAACAGTCTGCTGATTTTGCATTTTGACTTAAAGGTTAACTGAAGGCAGAAGTGTTTCACTCAGTCAAGCAGGGCTGTTTGCTGCTTTTCATTATGATTACCAAGCAGCCACGTTTGGATTGTTATGTCTTGGAACGTCTGGATACTCTGAGTACATGTTCTCCTACAAGTAGAAGGTCACGGATAACGAAGCAAGTTACTGAAAATCCCCGTGTTCAGGTGGTGTCAGAACCCGGAATCAGGAAGCAGCTGGTCGGAGGTTTGAAATGTTACTGTAGCACAAACACAAGCTACTCTGAGTTCTACATGTAAATATTAAGTTTGATAAAAGTGACATTGACATGTTGATGCTTATATCTCAAAACAGTACCATGGATCCTAATTTTCTAAGAAAATAATTTGAGTATGACAGCTATGCAGGTGACAGCCATATTTATCTAACAATCTTCAAGCTCAAGTCCACTCAGCCTTATTTAGGTAAAAAACCAAACATAAAAATACATGCTTCAAAATATGCATCATAATATAACAATAAAATAAAAACAACTAAATAAGCACCTGATAATAAATGGAACTAAACATAACATTTAGCCTAACTCTCAAAAAGTGCAAAAAGCAAAACGATTTGATATATTTTAAAAAAAGGACATTTTTAATGTAGTTTTGTCAAGTTTTATAAAAATAAGAAATAGACTCTTTAAATTACTTTTAACTATTAGCTTGACATGTGAAAACATTCAGAAAATTATATTTCTTTTAATGGAACAGCTCCAGGTGGCTGTAGCAAGCTTTTCTAAAGTGTGGGGGAGGTAGGTGCATGTCATCGGCTGTAAAGTGAAAGTCTTTACTGGCTGTTTCTCTTTTGTTTTTACTTGAACAATACCATTAAATGGTTTGTTACATTTACTTATAGTTTCATACAAACTGCATATTCTGCGAGGGCCGCCTATTGAGTACCCATGGCTTAGGATCTGCATCAAAATACATCTAAAACCAGTCAGTTCTGTTTTCACTTTGATCTGGGAACAACTTCTGACCTGCAGATCACTGTTTATGGGGTACTGGATTTATATAGTAACCATAGCAACATTAGTAGGGTGGGATGGAGGGGGAGGGGGGGGGGGGGG
>SSNR01000007.1:5003504-5049405 GCA_006937965.1 Callopanchax toddi | reverse complement strand
CTATCCAGCAGCTACGTGAATGGGCGTGCCTAGCATTTCAGAAACAGCAAGGTAATAGTAAGTCATCACATCCTGACTCTGTACTTTTCCTAGACTCAAATGTTTCTCTCAAGAACCAGAAAGGCGCCCTGGTGGACAGGACTGAGACGACAGCTCCAGCCTTCTTTCCACCACGACCCCCAAGAAACCTTCAGAGGCCACAGCCTCAGGGTCTGTCACCAGACAGAGGCCACTCTGAATGTTTGAGACCCAAGAGAGGACCTAGAGGTTCTCTGACAGAACCCTGGAACCAGAGTACCAGATCACGCCGAGGTAAATGGTTGTCGCCACACCCTAATCATAGGTATGTGACTCCAGAACCTGCTAATGATCTGAGTTACCAGTTTCAGGACAGACGCTCAAATGCGCAAAGACCAGACCCCAGGTGTTGCAGACAGGATGTCTCCATCCCACCTGTCACCAAAGACACCCAGAACCTTCAAAGGCCCGGAGACACAGACCTCTCCAGTCTTTATGCAGGACACATTAAGACTATCAAATCTCTGCTGGAAGAAATCACTCAGAAAAACGAAAGTAAACAAACTAACTTCATTTCTGCTCGATCTCTCCCCACAGAGCCAGCTCTGGAAAACACTCCCACTCATCGGTCTGAGAGTGTCACTTCTGGACCGATCCCGCCTCCTGCAGCCGCAGTAGAAGGCCGGAACAGGTCCCACTTACCCTCAGGTAAAGTGACCAGAACAGAGAGTCCAAAGACTTCTGCTCCCCAATTTCTGTGTCACCTCACAGAAAAGGGAAAACAGCGAAAAGTTTATTTACCTGTAACTTTGCAGGGTGTGTTAAAACACGATGCATTGGTAGATACAGGCGCTGACATGACACTCATGTCAATCTCCCTGTTTGAGAAACTGCAGTCCATCGCACAGCAGTCGAATGTCAAAGTCCAACTCCAGCCGTGTGGTGTCGAGGTGAGACCATTCTCCACTCTCACGACTCACCTTTCTGAACTGACATTCATACAGATTTCAGTTGGATCCAAGACGATGTGCCATCCCGTCTTTGTGTCCAAAATAGACTCCATTCCTCTCCTCATAGGTAAAGACCTACTGAATCGGTTAGAACCTGTGATAGATTTCAAAAACCTGATTATCTACACACAGGTGAGGAAACCGCTCAGTTTGCCTGCACAAGCCCTAGAGGACCTTGGACTTTACGACATCCACACAGTAGAGGTCATGACCTCCAGCCCACCTGAGTCCACAGACTCTGATGGCAGCATGCTGAACAGCAGACAGAAGATGTTTCATCCTCACTGTCTCTTTCAGTCAAACAAGACCACGCCCCTCTTCGCTCAGAAGAGGCTGACACCCACTGAAGAACAAAAGACTCCTCAATATCTGTTCCCCTCACTCAAAATGGGGGTGAACACCTGGCATAAGATCAAACCTCACCTCACCAGGCAAACAAACTCCTTCACAGGACAACTTGCTGGTGAGCTTTCAGCTTTAAGAACTAGCTTTGATCCAGGTAAAGACCAGTTTACCTGGGTATTCTAGAGTTCAGTAGTTCAAACCCCATAACTACCACTCTTTCCATCTGCTTTGCAGCTAAATCAAAACACTTTAACACTTCAGTCAAATCCACAAAAACAAATTAGGACTAAATAGGAAATAAACTCAGATCAAAGAAAATCTGTGCGCTCAAAAGAGTTTAAACTCCGTTAAAACACCAACCGTTAAATAAAATGAGGCAACAGACGACCTCTATTATTTCTCAAAGAGAAAACTCAGTATGATGCATGACTTATGCTATTTCCTGTTTGCATGAATTAACTTTTCTTCCACCACTAAACGCTTTACAGGAACTAACTCATCCTCATTACAGGAAATGGGGGTGACTGAACAAACCATGTTCCCATTATTAGGTGTGTGCGTGTGTACCACTGCTACAGGTAATGATTGTGTGATATGAATGTTGGAACACTTCTGAAATAGTTATCTTTATTTCCAGTGGATCATCCACGTGTAATTACAGAAAACCAGTTCCAAATTAGTAGATGCTTAAAATCTCAAGGCGATTTATAGCTCTCCTACCTAACAAAGTTTTGTTTATACATGATTAGTCAAAGGACAAAATTTAGACTTCTTTAATCCTAAGCCCTTATAACCTTTTAACCCACTAGTTTACTAGTTATTTAGACTTATATGATTTCACTTTTAAAAGGTTAAATGAAAAAATTCCCTTTACCAAATAGACCTTTTTCTTTATCTCTTTCAATTATCTATTTTGAAAATTATGCATCATAATAGCCACATATGTGATGTCACACTGATCTCAAATGACTGCTGTCCCCTGTGACCCAGATGTCCTAACTCTCTTCAAAGGGCCCAGATGAAGAACCCCACGTCAACACTAGAACCCAAACAGAACCAGAACACTGGACCAGCTGTTTCCCCTCTCTCTCTTCCCTTCTTATCTCTACAGGACGAGGATCAGGGAACAACGTTTGTTGATTGGCCTCTGCTTTTCCAGCGGAACCCAAGACTGGAAAATAACGTCTCTTTCCATAAACAATGTTGAATCATCTTGCATCTTCCATGATGCAACATTATTCAAAATGGGGGATGTTGTAATGGAACATCAACATTATTTCTAAGTTCATGTGGTCCAGATCAAGGAATGAATTATGTGTGGGTGACAATTGACTCTGTCCCCCAGATCACACTCTCTTTCCAACAGATTTCCCCTCAGGAGGTCATAAATTCCTGCCTTGGGGTCGAAGAACCCTCCTTTCATCTTTCTGTGACAGTAAAGATAAGGCGGATGCTAATTTACAGCTTGGTGACACTTGTTCAAATAACTTTTCAGGATGTGATCAAAAGGAGTTCGATCACACCCACAGACTAGAGGGAGCCATGAGGCCCCCCTCACCCCACCTTTTCTCACCCAGAAGAACCAAGGAATTCCTTTGTCTTCTCTTTCCTTAAGAAAAATGTCTCTGCTAACTTCTCTCCACCCCCACAGGCTTCAAATGAAATAAACTTCAGTGTAATCCCAAATTGATATAAAGAAAGGTTAATATCCACAGGTTTACTTTTAAAATGTGTTTACAAGATAAAGCTTGATTTTTCCCTGTTTGATTTTACTTAGGTAAAAGTTCTTTGGTTAAGTTTCCTTGAAGACTTTTCATTGTTTATCAATATAATACCAAATTATCTCTTTTAAATCTAATCTAGTCAAGAAACTAGCAATGTTATTTGTCTAATGTACTCTTAAGCTAAGAGTAACTGATTTCTCTGATTAATCTGATGTGGGATTTAATGTGTTTCTATGCTTAGAATAAACCTGACGCACGCAGACTAAAAGGTGATTCTGAATAACTCTTCACGTTTCAGAGAGGGAAGTGGTAAGGTTTATTTTATTGATTAGAAATTTTATTCCTCTCCTAAAAATTTAATCCCCTCTAAGCCATTCCTAAGTACTTCCCCTTTATGCAGATGAAGGTGGAGTCAACCACACCATTGGCTGAACCCGACTCCACCCCTGCCCTTTAAAACCAGAAGGCGCTAACTGCTAGCTCTTCTTCTTCAACTCTTCTTTGCTCTGCTCTTTAGCTCTTGCTCTTAGCTACTTCCTGCTGCTCTGGCCTCCGCCTCTCCGGCTCTCTGCGCAGATGACCAGATGACCTCACCGGCTCGCCTGCATGCTTGCTCTGTTTCCCCCCCCACCAGGGAGCCAGGATGCAGAGCTGCGACATGAGGCCTCCTTGGAAGAACAGACTCCAGACTTTAAGTCTTAGAAACTTTCGGCGTTAAGCTTTTCTTTTATTTTCACGTTACATTCTTCTCAACCAAGTTTAGACGTTTTAAAGTTTATTTTTCTTTTATCCGTCGTTAGAAACCAAAGTTAGACGGCGTTATTATGAAACTAAACTACCTTAGACTTAATGGAAAACAACGACATCTCCATGCCGAGAGAACTTCACTGCTTGTTGCCCAAATCCTGGAGATCTGCATCATCAGCTACCCTTCCACACTTAAATCACCCATCGAGCGTTTTCATGCTTTGACTGCCTTCACTCGAGCTGAAACAGGAACCACTGTGGCTGCTGGAGAAAACGAAGCCGTCGGTCCAAGCCTCAACGTATCTAGGGGATTCAAGTCAGTGGTTCGGTGAGACAATCAACCTATGTGGTTATTGCAATGTGATGCAGTTTGGGTAAAAGCAAGCTAAACTTAACTCTCTTCACTCATCCATCCTCCTGAAAAATCCTTTAATCTTCAACTTCCCTTCATAGGCCAATAAATTAGCTTAATTTCATTAGTAAACCATTTCTCACTCTGAAACATTAATCATTAATATTTATTTAACCTCAATAATTCATCTTGTTAATAAATTGAACTGGTTACAAAGTCAAATTCCTAACTTTGCTGTGTTGCTTGTTATAAAATGTTCATTTTGAGGTTTCTGTAAATAAATTTATCCGTATATAATCATAAATGGGCTTCCAGTAATTTTGTGTTTTTCATATCGAAAATGGGTAACGAGCTTACTTCTTTCAGATTCAGACTGATAAATGATAANAATCACAGGAGGTAAAGGTAATACAACAGAGCTGTTACCACCACATTTCTCCCCAGCTGTCACTTCTGCTGTCTCTCCTGAGGAACTAAAATCTCCTTTTGCGCTTTCAGAACCTGTCTCTTTCAGGACTCATCAGATAAACCAGAGATCCCTACAAAATGGGGGTGTTCCCGGCAGATTCTTCACGACTCCGCCCCCCAGAACACCCACCTTTCAGGACTCTACTCTGATGACCTTTGACTCTGTCAAACCAGACCAGCCTTTCCAGAACACAGGACCTCAACATCAGCTTGGTCCTTCTGTCAAAGAGCTGGATCGGTTTGTACAGCATATACCTAGATTCGAACCCACTTCAGATAGAACCCATGACATCCAGGCCTATCTAAGTGATTTAGAGTTTTGTTTAAAACGGTTCCCCATGGCAACAATCGACGACTACATGTACCTCCTTAAACTCACCGCTAGCCGAGAAGTTAGCAGGTTTGTAGACAGACAACCTATTCCAGTCAGAAACAATTATAACCTTCTGCGTCAAGCATTGATCAAAGAATACTCTGACTTGGCCTTTCAATCAGGTCTAGCTGCAGCTCTTGACATCAAACAGAGCCGAAATGAGTCGCCTCAAGCTTACTACTACCGACTAATGAGGGCATATTTTGGATCAAGAAATGAGGTAGATATGGAGTCTGAGCCCGACTTCAAAACCCTGTTCTTGAAAAATCTTCATCCAGGTACCTCTTATCATATGGGAATCTATGCTAACTCACAAACAGCTTCTATCCAGCAGCTACGTGAATGGGCGTGCCTAGCATTTCAGAAACAACAACAAGGTAATAGTAAGTCATCACATCCTGACTCTGTACTTTTCCTAGACTCAAATGTTTCTCTTAAGAACCAGAAAGGCGCCCTGGTGGACAGGACTGAGACGACAGCTCCAGCCTTCTTTCCACCACGACCCCCAAGAAACCTTCAGAGGCCACAGCCTCAGGGTCTGTCACCAGACAGAGGCCGCTCTGAATGTTTGAGACCCAAGAGAGGACCTAGAGGTTCTCTGACAGAACCCTGGAACCAGAGTACCAGATCACGCCGAGGTAAATGGTTGTCGCCACACCCTAACCATAGGTATGTGACTCCAGAACCTGCTAATGATCTGAGTTACCAGTTTCAGGACAGACGTTCCCATGCGCAAAGACCAGACCCTAGGTGTCGCAGACAGGATGTCTCCATCCCACCTGTCACCAAAGACACCCAGAACCTTCAAAGGCCCGGAGACACAGACCTCTCCAGTCTTTATGCAGAACACATTAAGACTATCAAATCTCTGCTGGAAGAAATCACTCAGAAAAACGAAAGTAAACAAACTAACTTCATTTCTGCTCGATCTCTCCCCACAGAGTCAGTTCTGGAAAACANCAAATTATCTCTTTTAAATCTAATCTAATCAAGAAACTAGAAATGTTACTTGTCTAATGTACTCTTAAGCTAAAAGTCACTGATTTCTCTGATTAATCTGATGTGGGATTTAATGTGTTTCTATGCTTAGAATAAACATGATGCACGCAGTCTAAAAAGGTGATTCTGAATAACTTCACGTTTCAGAGAGGAAAGTGGTAAGGTATTTTATGGATTAGAAACTTTATTCCTCATCAAAATTTAATCCCCTCTAAGCCATTCCTAAGTACTTCCCCTTTATGCAGATGAAGGTGGAGTCAACCACACCATTGGCTGAACCAGACTCCACCTCTGCCCCTTTAAAACCAGAAGGCGCTAACCGCTTAGCTCCTTCTTTGCTCTGCTCTTTAGCTCTTGCTCTTAGCTACTTCCTGCTGCTCCCTTGCCTCGGCCTCTTCTCCTGCGCAGATGACCAGATGACCTCACCGGCTCGCCTGCATGCTTGCCCTGCTCCCCTCCCACCAGGGAGCAGTGCAGAGCTGCGACATGAGGCCTCCTTGGAAGAACAGACTCCAGACTTTAAGTCTTAGAAACTTTCGGCGTTAAGCTTTTCTTTTATTTTCACGTTACATTCTTCTCAACCAAGTTTAGACGTTTTAAAGTTTATTTTTCTTTTATCCGTCGTTAGAAACCAAAGTTAGACGGCGTTATTATGAAACTAAACTACCTTAGACTTAATGGAAAACAACGACATCTCCATGCCGAGAGAACTTCACTGCTTGTTGCCCAAATCCGGAATCTACATCGTCTCCAGCCTGCTTGCCAGACCTGAGTGGTGACCTAGGAACACCTTCTGATCCAGTGACCAAGTCAACTCCGACCTGGTAGAAAACCACGGAGGAGTTGGAAGGAACGAAACACTGCGACGTTTGTGTATCCGTATAGGAGCCCTCAAAAAGGTCTGTGATGAACGCATTTGTGGCTATTAAGAGTGATGCAATCTGATAAAGCAAGCTAAACCCAACTCTCTTCTCTCATCCATCCTCCTAAAATCCTTTAATCTTCAACTTCCCTTCATAGGCCAATAAATTAGCTTAATTTCATTAGTAAACCATTTCTCACTCTGAAACATTAGTCATTAATATTTATTTAACCTCAATAATTCATCTTGTTAATAAATTGAACTGGTTACCAAGTCAAATTCATAACTTTGCTGTGTTGCTGGTTATAATATGTTCATTTTGAGGTTTCTGTAAATAAATTTATCCGTATATAATCATAAATGGGCTTCCAGTAATTTTTGTGTTTTTCATATCGAAAATGGGTAACGAGCTTACTTCTTTCAGATTCAGACTGATAAATGATTAAATAACAATAAAATACAAATAAGATAATATTCAAGGTTGTCTCAGCTTACCTTCCAAAGAAAATGCTGGGTGGTGCCCTAATTACGAGGTTTTGACTATTATTATTAATTATTAAGAATAATTATAATAATAATATTCAATATATACAACTTTATACAATATAACGCTACACATAAAACGTCCAGAGTTCACATTTTAGGGAGACTGCAGGCACCAGCATCAGCAGGTGGCAGGGTTGTGCTGTTTAGTGGTGATCAGATGACGCCAAGATTACTTTTATCAAGCTAGAATCAGGTGTAGTAGAATACAAGATGTTTGGAGCTGAAAAAAGTTCAAACCATCCTGTTTCAGAGTGATGCAGATAAACAAGTTGACACATGAAGGTTATACTAATGTAATTTCTGATCACGAGAACAGCCCTCCGAATAGCTATTAAACAACTAAATGAAAAGGAAACAGTATTAAAAGTGTCTGAATAACTAAGACCAGGTAGAGACAGGTGTATAGGAATGAAGAGCAGAAGACTGAGATAAGCATGTTTTAGACTCAGTTTGCTCACCAATGCAGGAGCTTCCATCAAGCTGGTAGGACCCATTGTCATGGAAACCACTTCTGCATTCACAGTGGTACCAGCCGGGCAGGTTGACACAACGGGAGTGGTTGTGGCACTCAATCAGGCCCTCTGCGCACTCATCAATATCTGAAGACATAAACACACACAGCAACATGAGAATCAGTCAAAACACTGTATGCTTTCTTCTGGTAGAAAAATAATGCAAACATGAAACCTCAACGCATTCGCCATCTTGCCTATTAAAAAAATCTGTTTCTATTTACATAAGCTGAGGCTGATCCATTCAGAACAAATCACTTCTGCAACAGAAACTGAATCTATGGTTGCCCACATTAGACAGCTGACATCTCTGCAGACTGTCTCTGCAGCAGGAATCCAAATCTCAGAAATCACACCACTTGACAGGAGATCTGTTGCCTCTGTGCATTTTTTCTGTTTCTTCTCTTGACTCGTTCTGCCTTTTCTTATTCAGGTTACTTAGTCTTTGGTGTGCAGCGTGCATACACATGCCCAGCCTAGAGGTTTAAGGTCTTTGCACCTTCTCAGGAGAGTAAATCTCTCTCATCCATTATGCATGCTGTTAGCTCTGCTCCTCATCAGAAGCTCTCCTGCTGCTGACTGTAAGAGCTGACCTGCACACACATTTTGGTTAAGGTATGCCTGAAGGTCACTTGAATCACTCCCAAAAACAAAATAAAAAAATACAGGGACTGCACATATATTTCTATAGCAAATTACAACCTGTCCAGGTTTACTAGAACAGTAGGGTGAAAATTAAACAAATAATAATGCATTATTCTCAAATTCAGACATTTTGGATTTGGAAGCATTCCAAAAAACACAAATAATGTTTAAAGGAAAAAATAAAAACAAATTGACCAGAAATCTGGAGAACAGTTGTTTAGTGAAGAAACAGATTTTGTTTAAATTGGAGCAAATTATTTGACTTTTAAATTGTTTGGCTGCACATAACAGAAAACATTGTTTTTCTTTTTGTGAACTGAAACTACTGCATGATGAATTTAAAGAGGTTCAGGAACACATGAGGTGTGATTTTCATAAAGTACAGGGAAGACATTTCATGCATGACTGGTTATTTGACTGTTAATTTGACTTTTATTTAATTGTTATTTATCTTTCTTAGTAAAATGTGTATTTTGCTGACATGTTCTTTGACATAATTTAAATGATTGCATATTTTTTTGTATTTTACTTTGTATGTGATGGTGACATTAAAATAAAGAGATAATTACTTGTCAAGTCAGTGCCTTAGGGAGAGGAGGAGGGATTTATACCTTATCTAATTGCTTTTAGGACAAGAACTGTACTATTTCATTCTAAAAAGTAGTATTTAGTTTTACATCCAGTTTTTCTAATTTGTGTGTTTGTACCTTAACATTAAAGAAAGAAAATCTCAGAATGATCAATGAAATAACTCAAAACTGACTAAATTAATGATAACTACATTAAAAAAAAACCTCAAATACTGAAAATCAAGTTTAAGGTCCACTGGACGATAGACAACCTCCCAGGATGCAAGAAGGACACTAAAGACAAATCAAAGAGACTAATAATACAAGTGACAGCCAAAAAACTACCAAAGAGGTGAACTCTAAGGTCAAGGTTCATCAGTGTCAGATTACATCATCTGTCACTGTTTGAGCCAAACTGGACTTAGACTGGACAACAAAGTAGGAGAACACCACTGTTAACAGCAAGTGACTGGAATTTGCAAAAACATGTATTGAAAAGCCACAAAGCTAAAACAGGGCTTAGGGTGAGACTGGTGGCTGTGTACGCTGAAGTTGAGCGAGTAGCCTGGTGCACTTAGCTAATAAGACGTGACAGCTGCCTGGAGGGCTGCCCTCTGTCAGCATCCTGGGTCAACAATCTGGTCAAAGCTTCAGCAAAATATTCCCTCTCTGAAACCCCATCGGAAAATTCCAAAACCAGAGGTGACTGTTGGTTGAGAGGTGCTAATGGTTCAACAAAATAACAGTCCTGTGCAGACACCTGAGAGGACGCACACATGCAATGGGATCAGGCTGCATGGTGAAGGTGTTACTGTGCCAGTTTCAATAAAGAAAAGCTTTACATTTACCAGTGCACTGCAGTGAAATATACACGCAGGTTCTGAAAATGTAAAAAAATAAAAAAGGTCTAAAAAAGCAAGCAAGACAACAGTGGAGGATTACTGCAGGATTTTTACCACGTTAAAACAAATCCCCCTCACAACATCCAGCCTAGGAACGATTCTCTCCAGGAGGTAGGCTGAGGATTGTCTTTTACAAAGTCTATCAAAATGGAAAGACTTCTTAGGAGCAAATACAAAAGGCTCACTAAGATCTGCAGTTTGTAAACCTCAAGAATAAAAAGACAAGATTAGACTTCGTTAAATAGCATCTAAAAATAACAAGATTGGGACAAATTATAGATAGATCAACATGGGCTTGAACGATAGGAACAAACAATCAAATATCTTAGACTCACTCTTGCAAACAGTTGAATAGACTAACAGCAGGGGACCAAAGCAACCAGGTCTAACAGTAGAGTAGTGCTCAGGTTCAGATGATAGTGAACATCTGACTGGGTTTGATGTGAAATTGTTACCTCTGGCTCTGTCTGTATTCTTTGTTTTTTACAGCATCACAGTCTTGCATGACAATTGTACACGTTTTGCTTCTTCAACATCAGAGTAAATATCACCAGTACTTTGTCAAACTTTAAAGCAGAGGAGTTTTATGTGATGTTTTGTGTTTTTTTAGGAATTCAGGACTTGATGGCAGAAATGTAACTGTTTAAAGGCTTCATATCTGGAATAAATTAACTGGTGCTAAGTCAGTCGATTTAACAGAGCAAGACTAAATAAAACTATTCTGAACGAGGACATCAGCGCTGACTTTTACACTGTTCTATAAAAGTAGACGTGCTGCAGTTTTATAATGAAAAAATAGTGGTAAAAATGTTTGATGTCAGTTATAGTTTTGGCCTCCAGTCTGTTTTTGGATTAAAGTTTTTATTACTGACTTTTAAAGTTTAAATAGTCAGACTCCTTCATATTGAACTGATCTCCTTCACAGACCAGTGAGAACACCATGCTCAACCAGCCTGATTCTCCTTGATGTTTAATCATTTTCTTTTATTGTGTGAATATTTTGATTTTATATCATGTTTCATTTACTTTTTAAATGTTGTTTTAAAACACTTTTGTTGACTTCAGTTGTTTATAAATGTGTGAAAGACAGAAAATGAAAATGAAAGAAGTTTCAAAGAAGTTTATTTTGTAATATTTCTACATTAGATCTTAATGTTTTGAAGTCATTTTATGTTTTTGTAGCAGATTTTAAAGATTATATATTGGTTAAAGATTTAGCAAAAATGATTACCAAACAACTAGACCTATTAAAAGTGGTAAAATAAACCATCTTCAACCCTCCTCTAAAAATCCTTATAAATGTTCAGAATGTTGTATTTTGATAAATAACAATTTTTTTTACTGTAAAAAGAACAAAAAACATACTTTTTGTTCCCAGTTTACCAAATAAACTCCATTAGTTCAGTTTAGCAAATACAATTAAAGATCAGACCAGCTGCTTTTAAAGAGCAGTAAAAACTCTAACTTCAAACATCACCAACTGTTAAAGTTTTGGGAAACCTTCTAATTAGGAAAAATGTTTGAACCATTACTGCCCCATAAATGCACAATTCCCCTTAAAAATGGTAAGAAAATAAACTTTTTTGGTACATTTTTTAAACCTAGCAGTTGACTTAAATCATGTACAATTAAGGCTTTTGCAAAAACAAGTTTTAGTCATTTCCCTCAGTTCGGTATAGGATAAAATGAATTAGAAAAGAGTAAATAAATGCTGAAAATTGTAGTCATTTTTTTAGATGACATCATTTGGAATAGTGTGGCTAATGAACAGGTCATTTATTGTGACTCAGTTTCAGGGGAAAACCATCCATCCATCTTCTGTAGCCGCTTAGCCCTCCACAGAGGGTCGCGGGGGAGCTGGTGCCTATCTCCAGCGGTCAAAGGGCGAGAGGCGGGGGACACCCTGGACAGGTCGCCAGTCCATCGCAGGGCCACACAGAGACGAACGAGACAAACAACCACACACCCACTCACACCTAAGGACAATTTACCAGCCCAATCAGCCTGACAGTCATGTCTTTGGACTGTGGGAGGAAACCGGAGTACCCGGAGGAAATCCACGCACACACGGGGAGAACATGCAAACTCCACGCAGAGAGGCCGCAGAGCCGGGACGCGAACCCACGACCTCCTTGCTGCGAGGCAACAGTGCTAACCAACCGCACCACCACGCAGCCTGGGGAAAACCATTATTATTTAATTAAAGCCGCATTCTGGAGGATTTCATCGAGAGAGCAGTTTTTGAATCTAGCGTCTAAAGGCTCCTCCACAAAACATCTCGACACGCGCGTCCGGTCGCGTGTGCGCGCGTGCACGCGGCGCATATACTTCGGACATGAACTGTATCGCTCAATGTGTAGGGTTTAATCACTCACAGTTCACTATCTTTTTCCAACAATACTACGAGGGTCTGATGAGCCCTCTCTGTCCCTGCTGCTTCTGATATTAGCTCTGTTAGCAGAGAGCTGCTGCTGGACTCTGAAGCTGAACTTGACTCGGCCCTGGATGAACTTTCTGACCAAAATAAACGCATAATCCTGTCAAGCCTTGCCATTCTGTGAGGTGAAAGGTTTAAAAATTAAAATAAATCCATCTTTAGCTGGAGAATGGGTAGGTTTTTAGTAGAAATGAGCTGTGAGTCCTCAGTGAACGGCTGAGACGGCAGAGAAACACACGGAGCGTCCTGTACGACAGCGCCCCCTACTGGTACAGGTTTGGTCGATGCGCGTGCATGTTGAGAGAATGCAGACATTTGAATTTCATTGGCTGAAAAATGTCGGCTGCAAGAAATAATGGAAAGGAGTCTCTAGGAGGAAGGAGGGTCTTCATCAGAATGACAGATGTTGTGGAACTCAACCCATAGATCATAGTTTAGACCTGAAATATCATTTAAAACATTTAGAAAACTTTGATACAGAGAAAAATGCTCCAGAGAGCCGCTTTAATTATGAACTTAGAAACTTGCTGATGTTTGTTTAGTCAAAAAGTTTTTTCCACATTGTATTCTATATCTTCATTAATTCTCATGCAAAGCACTTATTAGTTTTACACAATCAGACACACAAGCTGATGTAGAGAAACTTTGTACGAAAAGTAACAAACATCTCCAGTCTGTAGAAGACAGACAGGATCATTAATGTTGGCTTTCTCTAACAAATTGCTTCAGAATTGATCACAAAGGAAAATTGTGAAACGTTGCAACCAGTGAAAGGTTCCAATTAAACTGCTGATTATGTCAGGTGTAGAAACATTGTTGTTTTTATATCTTCTGATGGAAATAATCATTTGTCTTGCTTACTTTCTAAAGGAAATTACATTTAAAACAGAATGCATTTCCCCTGTTTTGCAAAAACATCAGATATTCCTCTGACTTCTCCATTCTTCAACTAAATATTTTTATAGACACTAATACATCTGACCACAAATGAAACTGATATTACTACTTAGGCTAGCTATAGACACAAGTTAGGTTTCAAAAATAAAGAAGAAATATTTCTGATATAAAACAAAAACATTGGATGAAATGTGTTTATTATGTCAGGTGATCAATAAACAGCAGATAGTTAACTAGAATGGACATTTAAATAAAAAACATTTGGTCCAAATTAATGTAAAAAAAAAATCATTAGGAATTAAAAAGCTACTGATAACATGACTAAATAAAACACTAACCCTCTGAAAACATTTCAGAAGATTTTCACATCAGTGTCCCTAAAATGAAGAAAACCTCCTTCTGATGCTTTAGCACTCAGATTATGGAAGAAAAAAACTGTAAGTGGTAGAAATTTGGCGTTAAATATTTATAATCATTTCTTTAAGGTTACAATGAGAAATACAACAACAACATACTGTAAGTGTAGGTCATATCTCACTTGGCTGAGACTGTTAGTGACTAAATGCAAACATTGTTTATGAGCAAGTTTCCAAAATGTCTCACAATAATTGGCAAGAGTTCTCAACTTCTTCCATCCGTGACCTCACTCTCATGCTGCTGTTGCAAATTCTCTCTCAAATAAACCCAGAACTCTTCTCAGTTCAGGCCCAGTCTACATTGTTCCATATGAAACTGAGATTTATTCCAAATTTGCTCCTCTACCCACACACAAATTGGAGTTTATGGTGAGAAAAAAAATCTGATATATAAAAAAATACTTTCCAAAGTGAAGCTTCCTAAATATTCTGGTTTTGCCGCCTCTGTGTGGATGTGAAACACTTAACCACCTAGTGGTGTGGGGTGGTATTTCAGCATTTTTGTCAGAATAATGTGGATGAAGTTATTTTTTTCTACACAGAAAAAGAAACATCTGGAGTAGTGCAGACAGAGTCCTAATTTCTCAAGGTTAACATCAGGTGGGGTGGGGACATAGGCTAATTTATTCTAAGGTAAGCTAAGGAAAGCTAAGGTAAAATGTGATGGGTTTTGGTGCAACTGTAGCTCACTAGGAAGAGCGGGTGTCATTTGAAGAGATAGTGGTTTGATACCAGCTTCCCTCAATGCTTCAACATGTTGATGTGTCCTTGGACAAGATGCTGAACCTCATGCAGCCATTCTTCTGCAAATTGAGTTCTGAAGGTGTGTGTGTGAGTGCATGTGTGTGTCAGTGTGAATGGCAGAATCAGAGGATTATTCAATACACAACAATATTGCAAATCACCTTCACCTTGAAAATGTAGAAAGCCCAGTAGTGAGGAGTTATGTATCCACATCCATTAATGCTAATAAATATTTGTAGTCAAATAACTTTATTTTGATGCGTTGCTTAAATCATAATGTAATTAAACCCAACAGGATGAAATGATCGACATACAGAATCACTTTTTAAATTTCCCATCTGTTAAGATGGAAGATCATTGCCAGTTCAACCAAATAACTTCAGATTATCACAGACTGTAAACTATCTGCTACCATTCTCATGCTGTTTATTTCCTGAGAATGCAAAGGCAGAAAAAAAGTGTTACCCACAACTGCATTGCAACTTCCAAAACCTATGTCACAGATTTCCGATGAGTAGGCAACAAACCACCGCAGGTCTAAGAAATGTTGGGAACAGGGCTGCAAAAAATGTTATGTGACAAAAAACTGACATCCCTAACTGTTGAGAGGAGAAACAGCAGTCAATAGAGTGTCTCAGACACCCCTGACTGATTGCACTGCTGCAAGGGAAACTGGTGACCTGCAATAGTGTGAGAATAAGCAACTTCCTGAAAGACAAAAGGATTCCCCTGGATACTGTATACACGGAAAAAAAATCAACAAACATGAACAACATATTTCTGAACACCTCCTGTCTCAAGTTTCCAGAGGACTTGCCATGTGAATTGTCACTGCTCTAAAATATAATGCCAACAAATATATGTATGAGTGCTTTAACTGATTTACTGAGAGGAAACCCATATTTTGCCCATCTGTGTCTGCGTTGATGGGGCTGCTGCAGTAATGAGGGACTTTCTGAGTAAAATTTGGCTGTCAAGAACTTGTCCCTACCAGTGAAAATTGCCACCATCTTTGGCCGAGGACAATAGACCAACTCACAGAAATTATAATGAAAATGACAGCAGGGTGCTGCACGTATCTGAATATATGCCATACGCCACTCACCTGCATGGAATAACTTGTTAAAATAAAAACTTCCATTTTGTTGCTTTCCTGACAATCTGCCAGGGTAATTTCTGCATTTTGAAGCTTTGTTAAACAGATCCTCTCAACATCTGTGTTTGTGGAATGAGGAGAACTATAACTACAGCATTAAACTGTCACTCCCATCATCACCTTTTTAAATTCTGCTTCAATCTGTAATAACCCTTTTGTGTGAGCGGCGCAGCTGTCAGACATCATTTTCTTGTTGTCAACACTTCCTGCTTATTACTCCAGGATTCAAAAGATGTCTAATCCCTAAAGCAATCAGAAAACCGAGATGTTAGAAATTTACACGTCATGTTTTTGCAATTTAGGAAAAAGGTGAATAATTTATCTCAAAGATAATCGCTTGATATCATAAAATGTCTGAAGTGTAGATTTTTAGGTCAAAACTAAGTCAGTTTTATGTTTTATGTAAGCTGCTGATTGCTTTTTTCCTCATTAAAATGCCAAACTGCATAGCAAAATCATTGCTGTGGTTAAAAAAAAACTTATCAAAGAGTCTGGAGTTATTGCAGTTAAAATTGATTGGATTATGCTGCAGTGTATAAAGCTAGGCATAATCTGTAATTGCCAGATTGGATTTCAGACTTTCAGAACTAACATTTCAAATATTCTATCACATAGCAATTATATAACATCTCCATGACTCCAGCAAAAGTGCAGGAAAGTGTATGATATTAGCTCTACTGGTAGAGTTCTGCAGCACTTCACAGGCCAGAGTATTTCTTGACCCACTTGTTCTTGTGTAGGGATCTTCAGAGGTCATTGGGTGAGTGGTGGGGTTACAGCCTGGTCAGGTTTCCAGTGCATCACATGGCCAAACATAAGCAAGACAGTCCACCATTCTCACACACACTCACACCTAGCAGTAATTTAGAGTCACCAGTTAATGTCGCATGTTTTGGGTCTGTGGGAGGAAACCAGAGCGCCCACATGAAACCCTCACATGGCAAAATCCTTCAAACTCAAAGCTAAAGATGAGTGTCAAAAATGCTTCACAGGCTACAACAACTATGAATTTGTCTGATAGGTGTTTTAAGATATGCCTTTCTAAAATATTGCAAATATTCCTATTTTTCAGCACTGAACTGGGCTGGACTGTTACCAATTGTAAATGTAAAGTAATTAACATTAGCTTGTGGTCATACCAGTGTCAGTGTTATGGGGCTTAGTTCATGATTATAGTCAGCTTGAAGCAGGATAAAAAACCATAATGAGAAATACAGCTAACTGGTTGATAACGGGCAATGTTGAAAGCTTAGCCCATACAAAACATTATGGAAATAGCTTCAGGCTAGCTTGATCATCACCTAGAAGTTTGTATTGGAATGTCTTTTGATCATGTGCTCCGGCACATCCTGAAATGTTTATTTGATAACAGTCCAAGACTTTTAAGGACAAACCTCTAAATCAGGGGTGGAGAACCTCTGGTCTCTGGGCCGTATATGGCCCACCGACCCCTTTTATCAGGCCCACCATGCAATGCTAAATAAATAATTCAACTTAAAGAGAAAACATATTACAACCAATGTGTTTCTGTGATCAAATCGACAGTAACTCATATATCTGAGCCTGGATTGGAGTCAGCAAACGCAACAGCAGTTGAGTGTCAAAAATCTGCTGATGCACCAGTTTGGGCCGGCCTGGGCACCGGAGCGTTAAGCAGCAGTACGAAGCAGAGTGATCCGAGCAGCTCGTTGTAATTTCTGATTCCCGGGATGCAATGGGAGGTCTTTGGTCCAGGGGGAGAGGGCATGTCCAGGGTGCCATGAGAGGTCTCTGGTCTAAGTTTCTAAGGTTACATTCTGAATGTGGCCCTCTGAAGACTTCATCAAAATAAAAATTGACCCCTTAGCAATAAAAAAAGGTTCCTCACCCGTGCTCTAAATCAAGTGGAATAATCATATACTGTATGCCCTTAAATGTTAGCAATTATGTTATTATTTTGCATTTCCTCATAAGTGATAACACAGCCTACACTAGTTCTATATAATAATGAAAGGTACCTGCAATACTTCTGAAAGAGATTATTTTAAAAACACCTAGCAGACAAATACATTTAGCTGTATAGTGAACCGGAGCAGAATGATATGAATAGAGTCGTGGAGGGATGGCATCACTGCACTGTGATTGGACAGGATGGTAATGAAGTAAAAAACATCTTGATGGTTCAGGACTTAAACCAATAAGGACATTACAGACTGTGCATAAATCTAAACAGTGAATGCTTACTCATTGTTTTTTTTTTTCATTTTCCAAATAATATTATTTTTTCAAATGTTGTTTAATTTGACAGCATAACTTGTGAAGACCCACTTTTAGAGCCAGTGGAGTTTTACTAAATCTTTAAGACCTTTTTCTTCTTAGCTGCAGTGACACAGAAGGGGTATTAAATTGTGTCGGCCAGGCAAAGCTTTATTCTCTGTGGAGCATGACTGTGCCCCTTACTTCACATTTCATAGAAAATCCTGTTTTAATTATAACACTTGTTAAAAAAAAGCTATTTTGGCCTGGTGCTGGCACCAAAAGAAAAGGCCAAGTTACCAAACGTGAGTGTCTGTTCTCAGAGGAAAGCACAGCCTGACAGGAGAGGTAGTTGGAACCATTTAGGACTTCTAGAAGATAAAAGAAATATAATAAATCTAACTGTACTAAACTATATTTGTTTTGGATACATTTGATTTAATTTGATCATTATTTGGTGAAGTGGGACTACTTTTAATTGGACAAAATGTTTTGATGTGAAAGTGCATTGAGGTGATTAAAGTTGTGAATTCGTGTTTTAAAAATGCAACTAAAGTGAACCGAAAATAGACTTAACCAACAGGTGATTCACTAAATCTGTCTATAATGATCACAAGCCAAGAATCAGAGTTTTTGTCAGGGAAACACATAAATTAAAACATTTTTAGTTTTAGTCACTAAAACACATCCTGGAACCTGGCAGGATGAATCATTTTTTTTAAATTGTGAATCAAATTTGACCATGTTAGACCTTAAAATGAGAGTTCATGATAACCTGTCCAGTGATTTTTACGATTTGGTCCAAAGGGCTAAAAGAAGAACCAATCAAACCAGCCATAAAAACGACCATATTTTAGGCGTCTTAGCTAAACTTGATTAACAGCAGCCATTGTAACTGAAACACCCATTTCCAGCTGGACTCCAAATCTCTTTTTATGGCCAGCTCCTGTCATTTAAAGGCCCCTATCTATCACAAGCTTAGGAGGAACCTTTATTTCGACTTAGTAAATACTCATTTCATTTCTCCAGTCGATAATCCCTTTACTCACTATATTTGTTTGCTGCTCAGCCTAAAAAGTGTGCTTTAATATGCTTGTGTGTGTGTGTGGCTGTGAAAAGCCTTCTTTTCTCCATGTCTGTAAAATGAAGTGGACAGATGACCTTCCAGTGGTATGACGTACAATATGCTTGACTACACGCTCAAATACACTCCATCAATCTTGGTTACGGCCATGAAAAAGGAAAGGAAGCCAGACAGTGCATTTTCTTGTTTCCTGTCGTTACAACAGAAACAAGAGCACTCAGGACTTTTTTGGGATGGCCTTGCTTCTGCTCTGTCTGTGGGTGTCCTCACTGGAAAATGAAGATGTGGAAGAGCAGTACGACTTTGGTTGGAAGAAACTTGGAAACAAAAATAACTCTGGAAAATCCTCTGAAGAGTTTCATTTAATTACATGTCTCCCAGCTGAACTAACTAAAACTACATGAAACAAATCTCACATGATGTAACAAACAGTAGGCTAGCCTTAAATATAAATTACACCGAGATCCTACTTCAGAGCAAACCACCAATCCTAGGATCTGATGTCCTGCAGTCCTAGGATCTGATATCCTGCAGTACAGAAAGTGTTCATTTTAGTCAAAACACCAGCTGTCATTTGTCTCTGAGCCTCTTAGTTGTGTTCATGGACAGGAGCTGGAGGAGGGCGTCTGGTTTGAAAACCTCAGGGTCTCATCTTTGCTGTGTTAGCAGCAGATTGTGAAGGATGAGTGTCACATCTTCCAAGGGTTCTCAACTTTAAAAAAAGTGTTCATGAAATCTGGATCATGAAGAAGATCTCAGATACAAGCAGCTGAACTGGGCTTCATCCATAGAGACTGGGTTTAGCCTTAGAGATAAAGCGAGACAGCTCCATCATCCAGAGGGAGCTTTGAGTATAGCCCCCCCCGGTCCTCCGTATCAAAAGTAGGAGACCCTAAGACAGACCCAGAATGCAATAGAGATTTTAGAGGACTTCCCAAGGATCTCCAGCTTCTCCCATGAGAAGCTACAGAGTGCCACTGGAGAGAGAGATGTCTGGGCTGCTCTCCTTGGTCTGTTCAAGACCTAACCTTAGACAGAAGGCTGAAAAAAAATGGTTTGATGGTTTAACCTCATTATTATATAGATCTTGCTAATACCATTTGCTTGCACGGAAAGAAAGTGGACTCTTCAAACCAAAAGCATCTTCAGTTCAAACTGAATGATTGATGGATATTTTCAGTCTCATGAGCTAGGAAAAGAAAGTCACAAAATCTGGATTAGAGGACAGATTTGGCTGTCAATTCAACTTCAGACATAGCCACTAGCTAATATCTGAAAAAAGATCATTGCTTAACACCTTAACAGGCACCTCTACAGTATGATGCAAATATTTTAAAAGTGCTGCTGGACCTGACCCCTGGATGCAATGGATTTGCCAAATCTAGTTGCTGCTTGTGGTATTAAAGCTGGTCAATAATCTAAAAACCAGTGTACATACCCATGTAATACAATATTAAAACTGCTGGCAGCTTAAAGGTTTACAAAATACAGCTGCAATTAAATTATGGAAACTGGAGTTGTTTTAAAATGGCAGTAGCAACACATTTTGGCCTTGGATGCACTCAAACTCATCATTAGCTCATCAGTTCTGTAGAACATAAAGGATTTCCCCTAACAGAGACCATTTTAAACAGAAACACACCATAAATGTATATAAACGGCACCTGGGCAAACACAAAGCTAAAGGAATAGGCTTCAAGGTGAGTTTGGGAAAACACAAACAGCTCTTTAGAAAAAGTCTTAAACTGAACAAACTACACTCTAAAAAGTAAAACCATCATTTTCTTAAATTTTTTAGTGTAACATTTTACACTCAAGAAATTTGAGTAGATTGGAGACAATTATTTTAAATAAAAGCCAACTTTATTAATTTAATTGTCTCCAATCTACTCAAAATTCTTGAGTGTAAAAATGTTACACAGATTAAATTAAGTAACGTGCAGGATTATTTTTTTCAGTGTAGGCTTTTGTTGTTTGCAGTTTTCTGCATTTTAAGTGAACGAATCAATCCCTCAAAAAGTTCATGCATTCAATGAACCTGTACAGGCTTTAACACAACAATAGATTTTACACAGCTGACATGAAGCTTGTTGTAAATGACACACTCAACAAAACTTACTTAAACCTGTTCAAGTATTGTGCTAATGTTGGTAATGTTAACAGTGATAAAGGGGTTTATCCATGTTGGTTTTTGTTTCCATCCTCACAGGTTATCAAATGGTTCCTGATTATTGATGATGACGATGATGATGATGATGATGATGGGTGTTTGAAGGCTAATTTAATACTTTGTACTCTGTCAGGTTCCTTCAGACATTCCTGAGTGGATTAGGATTATTGTCTTGCTTTGTTTGCAACCATACTTTCACAAATAACTGAAATCTGACTGAACAGGAAGCTTATTTCCAGAATATTGTGCACCTTTGGATTCTTTTGCAGTAAAGCCTAAAAACAACAACAGCTATGTAAAGCCACTGGAAGAAGATTCACAGCTCTGAGGAATGGATCAACGTGGGAGAAGAAGAAAAGATCAGTGATAAGATTGACTTTTTCTATCAGCTTTATATTCAGCTCCTCTCAACTTCTCACTGACTTACAGTAAAGGCTATACAGAGAAAAAAAAATCTGTGGATCAGTGATGGATTTCATTTCACAGAGGGAACATGAAGTCTGAGGATAGATAGATTGAAAGAGATTTTGACAGATGAAGAAACAGATTGAGATTGAAATAAAGCACGGAGAACGTGTCATACACTGAATTAAAACAAAACCCTGCTGCATAGCACACACACGCTGCCCAAGGCAAGGCTTTTCAAGAAATGCTGCAACAACACAAACATGACTTTAAAGCATCATCTCGATTTCACCTCAATATCTTGTTTGTTTTTCTTTGTTTACATTCCAGCATGTTTGTATTAGTAAACCACAGGATGACTGACTGCTGTGGCAGAGGAGATCAGAGTTTAAGCACATAAGAAAATTTAAAAAAGAGTTTAGCAGACTTCAAAATCAAAAAACAACTATAGTTTTGGTAATTTTCTACAGTTTTGTGCATATGGGGGGGGAAAAATCCAGAATTAAACACTGAGAAATTTTCACATGGATAACGACCTCAAGCCGTAACCAAAAGGCCACAGGGAGGAGCCTCATTAGCGGGATGTCTACATTTTGTGTCTTATTAATGAGAAAGCTGCTCTCAGCAAATTATTACCTATTTTGCATAATGTTTTCCTTCCCTTGCCTTTCTGAAGTTTTTAAAGGAAGAGATGCTAGATCATGTTGCAAATGCAACATTGCAAGTTTTTCAAACGGATCCTACTTTTTGCCCCTCATCAAAATAAATTGAATTTACAGACACAGATATGAAGTCGGTGCTGATGCATTAGTGAAACGTGTTTACACACAAGCTGAAAGTCTCAGAAAACACCAGAGCAGGATTAGTTTGCCACATCAGTTAACTAAATAGTTGGTGGTGTTCGAGGTGGAGAACTTGTGGGTGGAGGGGAGGTGTTAATTAGTTCCTTGTTGGCAAGCTTTGATTAAAGAAAATGTGTTGCATCCAGATTAGCAGTGATTAAATGCCAGTGGCTCAAATATTCAGATGTGGAGGTAAATGTGTGTTAGTTATGAAGAAATTATGAAAAAGGTGCAGAAAAAAGAAAAGCAGAGCTACTTTTATCATTAAATAAATGTTTTATAATGGCCTAAAAATCCCACAAGACTTGAATTGGATTGCCTTCATGATAAACTGGTCTGATTTACACAATCACAGGTGCACTAAAGCTTGGAAACATGCACACAACTGAAATCTGTTACAACAGAGCACAAATTTACATCTCCTATAAGAAACTGTAGCAGGGTTTTGATCTGTGTACACAATAAAACTAACTTTAAAAACAAAAACAAAAAGCCACTTGACTAATTGATCACAGACTAATTGTTTTCTCTTGCTGTGGATCATGCCTGCCTATGAATTTTGCAGCCATTCTACTTTTTGAAGTAGCATACCGTAATTTCCGGGCTATAAGGCGCACCTGAATATAAGCCGCAGCAGCCAAATTTGGGGGAAATTGCAGATTTGTCCACACATAAGCCGCACCTAACTATAAGCCGCGGGTGTTTTAATGTTTAATTACCATAGGTATATGTGTGTGGGAGGCCACTTAGAGGCTACTCTCACACCCACATACCTTTGTCTGTTTGTATGTGAATACGGTTGTTGTCTGCTCTGAGGACACAGCCTACTGTTCGTATGTAAATGTTTTACCACCTTGGGCAGCTACTGATTGCTGCTTGAACTGAGAGAAAGCCGGAGCGGCCCAACCGGTTCCAGCAGCACTAGCTGGCCTCACTGTTCCTTAATGTTTAATTACTGTATATATGAGTTCCTGCTACCACAGAGGGGATTGTTGGGACAGAGATGACTGTTTGGGAACTATTGTATCAAAAATAAGCAGCCTACCGTGTCATCGTCTTCCTCCTCCTGCGTACTAAAACCACCAAAATCCTCATCGTCAGTGTCAGAAATGAACAGGTCCAGAATCGCCCCCTCAGCCAGTCTCTCTCCTTTGTTGTCCCTCTAAAAACCAATAAAATCCTCTTCCTCAGTTTCGGAGTAAAACAGCCTCCGAACGAGGGCTCCATAAGCTATTGCGTAATCCTCTTCTATGGCCGCGCGTCGCGTTTGTGCATGCGCACGTAATGAACGTGACTGCGAGGTAAACGCACGTACGTAAAACACGCAAAAGCTTTGTGAATCGCGGTCACGTAAATTACGCAAACGCGACACACGGCCATAGAAGTGGATTGCGCAATAGCTGATTGAGCCGTTCGGAGGCTGTTTGATTCAGACACTGACAAAGAGGAAGAGGATTTTATTGGTTTTCAGAGCGACAACAAAGGAGAGAGACTGGCTGATGAGGCGATTCTGGGCCTGTTCGTTTCTGACACTGACAAAGAGGATTTTGATGGTTTTAGCACGCAGGAGGAGGAAGACATAACAAGGTAGGCTGCTTATTTTGATACAGCAGTTCCCAAACAGTCATCTCTTACTCTTCATCATCATCACGCAGCAGTCCAGTTTTTCAAAACATACTTTGTTGTGCGCTGGTGCTTTGATAGCGCCCCCTTGGTAGCCGTTAGCTGAGCCACAGATAAGCCGCACCGTTGTTTAAGGCGCAGGGTCCAAAGCAAGGGAAAAAAGTAGCGGCTTATAGTCCGGAAATTACGGTAATGTGATTTAGTTTAGGCTCTCACTGTTTCAGATAGCTCACCGTCACCATGCTTTGATGAAATCCAATCAAGATGTGAATTTAGATAAATCTTTATGCCTTTGAATGTGTTCCCATTAATGAAGCTATGTGACCTAATTAAGTCTGATTGTTTTCGTACACACAGTTCTGAAGCAGCTGTCAGGACCCAAATGTTCAGACTCAGAGGCAGAAGTGATAAACGCAGAAAGAAAAGAAGTTTATTTTTACTACGACTAGAAATTACCTACAACTAACAATAATAATGACTCTTTCTGGCTCTTTCAGGATGAAACAAAGTTAGCTCCTAAATTATTTATTATTTAGTCTTGATAATGTGTCATCCCACAGTAAATTGGTCCTGTATCACAAGCCAACATCCATCTGAGAGCCATTGTTACTTTTTTTCAGGATTATACATTATAAACGGCAGGTTAGTGCATTTTTATAACCTAATGATGTGATGCTTGCATTCTGTTCCACCTGATTGGACCCTTGAACAAAAATATATAAATAACTGAATGGCTCCCTTTTAGGAGCTAGAACACAGAACCAGATCACTGGTAAATGACACATCACCAGTGATTACTGGACGGCAAACGGCTGGGATGATTGGCCAATAAGAAGCAGGCAGGAAGGAGCTGAACAAGAAGGGGAGCTGAGGGACGCATTATAAACAAGAACACAATGAAAAACTGTAAAAACACCCTGATTATAGGAAAACTGTACAAAAAGAATAAAATAACCATCTAGAAATGAACTAAAAACAAACAAATGACATAATACAGCCTCATACAATAATGATAAAGGAGCACATTTATGACACCAGAATGATCATTGTTATATGAGGAGTATTCTAGAAATATAAGAAAAAATGTCTAAATGTTTAAAAAATTCCTTGCAGACACATCTAAGACAGGCATCAGTTTCTGAACTGAGGTTTCATGTAAAACGGGATCATTTATGTCAAACTGTAAAGGAAAAAAGGAAAACAGCTGAACTGTAAATGTTGAGCTCTCTCAAAGTTGGTTGGTCACTTCTGTGAAATTAAACTGCAGAGAGTGAAAATTAAATAACATGAGAGATAAAGATAAGATACGGAGAAGAGAAGAAGACAGGTGGATGAGCACAGACTGCTGAAAAGGAGAGGGAAACCAGGGAAATATGAAAGGGTGAAAGTCAAGAAATAATCAAAAAGACATCAAAAAGAAGAGAACAATGATAATAGAGTGGTAGGACATACAGCACAAGTTATAAAAGAGCAAGAAAAGAAAAGAACTGAAGAAATTGACTACAGGGGAATATTACAGGGGAAAGAGATGAAATGAGAGAAAAAATGACAGGAAAAGAAGAGCAAATAAGTGATGAAAGAAAAAATAATGCAGGAATGGAAGAAATGAATACTGGAAAAGATGAGGAGAGGCAAAAATAAAAAGGGGTAAAGAAGACACTAAAGAAAGGAAGACAGGAAAAGAATGACATGGAAAAAGGAAGACAGAGAAAAGATTAAAACCATAAAATAAAGAAATTAGTATAATAAAAAAGCAACAATGGTGAGCTGGTGGAGGGTGTGGAGTAGTGAAAAGTAAAAATGGTAAAAAAAAAAGAAAAAGATGGTTAAAATGGTGATGGTTAAAAAGAGAGAAAAGAGGTGTAGGAAAAATAAAATGAGCTGAAAGAGGGAGGGAGAAGTGTCTGAGAGCAGAAAAAATGAGCTGTCCTTTTCTAAGGCTCCCGTGGGACCCTCAATTTCTGCTGTGTCTAATTCAAATAAAAAGCTTCTGGATGGAACCTAAATGCGTATTTTTGTGAGAGGGGTCATGTGGTAATCCAACCCTACTGCACACCAACTCATTGTGTTTTGTGTCACGAATAAAAACTCATGTATAAACGATGAGCGCATCTAATAATGGCACCCACTGTTTATGAGTCAGAGGATGGGTGGGTGCTGAATTTAAAGAAAGAATCTGTGACAAGTTCATGCATATCCATGGAACTCGTATTTATTGTTTAAAAGAGAATAGAGGTGATCATGTCTGCAAAATCATTTGAAAAAAAAAAACCCAACCAAACATATATGGTATATGTGTTTCTATTGCAGCCTCTTTTTCAGAGGTGTTGCAGAGGGATGAAATGTAGGAATGGAAATGTTTACATTTTCTGTTTTTTGGAAAATAAACATTTATAATCAGCCAATTCTTGATCATTTAGAAGTGTTTGCACTAAAATAAAATAAGAAACTGAAATTAATGATCTTCTGCTGATGAGTTTGTTGTTTTCCACATTCAAATATCCTTGTAGCAGGAGACTCTATATCACTATTAGATGAACTGCACACAAAATGTTGACTTTTCTTTATGAATTGTAACCTGTACATTTGGAGCTTCCAGATGTTCCTCCATAATATTTCCTGGTGCGGTGGGAGAGCACAGCTACCTGTACCCATCCGTTCCTAGTTCTGTTTATTTCAGAACTTTAAAAACACAATAACTTGAACTCTGGTCAAACAAGTAGAAAGTCTCATATATTACTCATTATATTATAAGGTCTTACCTGTCTCACAGCGCCGTCCTGTAAATCCTGAGGGACAGACGCATGTGTTTGGAGACACACAGGTCCCTCCGCTTCGACATCCCTCCTCACAGTAAGCTAAAAAACACAGAGGAATGCATTAGTCCACTTTTCTGTATCTGAGATACTAAGTTTAGTCAAAAACTGGCATGAAAATTTATTTTGTGCAAAGTTATCATTTTCTGCCTTCATTTTGACTCAATGTATCACTACCGCTTTTGCACAGTTGTGAATTTTTACACCATGAACTGAGGATAACAAGAAAAACTTAGCAGCAGCAGGCTATGTCAGTGGCTAAAATGGCCAATGATAATGTAAACAATTATTTTATAAACCATTACATCACAGCTTATTTCACATTATGCTGTTAATTCTAAAAAAGAAAGAAAGAAAAAATATTCCTGCTGAAAGTGCACCCAGGTTTCACTGAGACATCTGCTGCTGCTGCTGTTTGTGCTGCTGCTTCTACTGCAGATATCTATAAAATCTTGTAAAAAAGAAAAAAACCCCATATAATGTAAAGCTGATGGTGATATAAAAGTTTATTAAATAGTTTGCATGAACTACAATTTGTTTTTAGATTGGAGCTGTTACAAGAGTGGATAAAAACACAGATATCACACGTTTTTCAATACCTAGGTGTTTCCTGTCTCTGTGAAAAAGGTCTCTTGACAACAATAGTAGCTACATACATACAAACACACAAGTTACAAACATAATAGTACACCAGCTATGAACCTGGTTCAAGCCTAATATGAATTAAAACACTGATAATCCGTGGGTCTTCTTGGTAAAATGATCATTCCTTCATTTTATCAGCTGGATTTTATCATTTATTCAGTATCAGCATGGCTGCAGCACAGCAAGGCAAAGAAGCAGGTTAAGAGGTCGAGTATTACTTATAAAACAGAAGGGAAAGAGGGAGCAAGGAAAGCAAAATAAAAAAAAACTAAACCAATAATTGTATGGCGAGTGCTTAAAGTCAGGAGAATTAAACCCAGAAGAGAGCAGAGTTAATTGAGGAAGTTCATTAAAGAGAAATTACTTGAGTATTTCTAAGCTTAATTAATGGCATGATATAAGAGATGAGCCTTAATGGGCTGAGAAATCTGTTAATAGTCATATATAATGTGCAAGTGTGATATCTGTGTGTAATGTGTGTGTGGCAGCTTGTCTTGAATTAGCTGCTAAAACCAAAGGAAGTCCATTTGTTTGCATAGATTATCACCACTGATGTTTGGAGGGAAAATCCTCCCAAAACAACCTAAATATACACACAAATGTGGGGTGATGAATAAAAGCAGAGTTTTGTACCAGAAGCTATTAAAGCCATTAATCTGACTAGTTCTACTATTAAAGAACTTCTATCAGGCTCTCATTAGGAGCCTGATTGCTTCTGTACTAATAAACCTCACTCTTAAAAATTAATTACATTTATATTGACACAATCTATCTCCAGCTCTAATTATCATTTCAACATCATCAGCAAAATGCCGCCTGCCTGTCGAACTAATGACTTTAAAAGATGAAAGGGCATCACTGGGGCATCACGGAGGGTGTGTGTGTGTGTGTGTGTGTGTGTGTGTGTGTGTGTGTGTGTGTGTGAAGCTGAGTGAAGGAGCTCTTGTTTCCAAAAGCCACAATTTACAGTTCCCTCCAGTTATTCTTCTTAAGAAATGTCACATATCATAAATTAAGGCCATTAGGTTGACATAATTCTCAATGTAAACTCAGGCCTGTCATACAGCAATGACTCAGCGATAATATTTCTGCTGGCAATTATTGAACATATTAATGTGCAACTTGGAATTTTATTTATTTATTGGAATACAGAATCAGAATCACCTTTATTGCCATTGTACAGGTACAACGGAATTGAGAGTGCAATCCTTAAGGTGCCTGAACATAAAAAATAAATACTAAAATACGATAAAACACTAAAACAGCAGTTGCTAAGGGTTAAGAATCAGAATATAAAAAAAAAAAATCAAAAACATCCCACACTGCAGTTATTGCACAATTCCCATGTTCAGGTTTAAACATTTAGACAGAAAACTGTAATGAAAAGGACCGGGACCTAAAGACTAGTCTTTAGTCTTTGTGTTTCAACTAATTATTTTTCATGACAAAAAAAAAAATCTGTATATGTTGATTAATATTTATCTTGTTGCTTTACGTGTTTTTCTTGTTCACAACGTTGTAACCCTGTCGCCTGGAGCTCCGTCCCACTGAGGAGGTTCCCCGGTTGCTTTTCTCTCGTCTTTTCACGACCCGCTATGCTAATAATCAGTTCAGATGGAGGCAGAAGCTCTTTTCCTCCTCAAATGGAAGGGCTTTAAATTTTAAATGCATACAATTAAAACAGAGGGACAGACACAGCACAGAACAACATTCACTAACGCCTCCCTTCAATGAACAGCAGCTTCCAAAGAGCACCTACCCAGCATGCCGTGCTCCCTTAGGGCAACCGGCTTATACCATGTGGATGGATATGGCACACAGAGACATGTAAGCACAAAAGACTAGGACAGCTGTTTAACACTGTTTTTATCTATCTATCTATCTATCTATCTATCTATCTATCTATCTATCTATCTATCTATCTATCTATCTATCTATCTATCTATCTATCTATCTATCTATCTATCTATCTATCTATCTATCTATCTATCTATCTATCTATCTATCTATCATCATCTAAACACACTTGCATTAAAACACATATGATTTTTAAAGTATGGGCCCTGATTTGGGTCTTTATTGTTGCTGTTGTTTTTCCAGTTGCCCCATAATCAGCACAGGCTCATCCATAACTGATGTGTTTGATTGAAGCAGATTTCCTGTGAAGTTGAAAAACAACTGTATTTGTGTCTTTTAGACTTTGTCTAGTACTGAGCTAAATGCTAATGTGTTGTTTTGGTTCAGAAGTGAAAGCAGAATGGTATTTCACATTCAGAACAACAGACGACTAAGAGCATCATAGTGGCAATTTATTCCCTCTATTTCCCTTTTCTGTTTGTAGAGAGCGATGTGTGATTCCTGTTCTCAGTCACTAAAATCTGAAGTGTCCCATTGATGCTACTGATTTTGAGCCTCCAAAAACAGTTATCTCGTGCAAAGAATTTTACAAAAACATAGGATTTGTCTATCTTTCTCTCTGATTTTTATTTTATTTTATTTTTGCTTTGTATTGATTCTCATTCACTCTGTTCCACTTCCCCTGCTCTTTTAGCAGGACGCCTAATAAAAGCAGCAGATATGTACTGGAGCTGCAAGGGAAGGACATCCCTCCTTCACAGTAGTCCCCTTGACCTCCAGGTAAACTATCTCACTGCTTAAGTGAGTAAGTTGCTGACTCGCGACTTTTAGGGACATGCTTATACCCAAAGATTTGCTATTTGAGTTTCCCATTACAGGCTGTAGATTGCTTTCCAGTGGGTGGCGAAAATGAAATCGTTTTGCTCTGTGCTGTTGCAAGCAGCCGCGTTCACGGCCATTAGGTGTCTAAGTACCCATCTCAAAATTAAGAGCAGGAATAACACAGAAAACTTGTGAATATTCCACAGTTTAAGGAGGGATGAAAAGAGAAAAGGAGCTTTGTAATTGGCCAAACAGAAGTGATGTAATTAGCGTTCACATTATTAAAACACAGCTCAATGATGTGATGAAGTGAGAGATTTATTTTCTCATTTGAGGTTTTCTTATTCAAGGAGGAAAATGTGTTTGAGTATGAATATTTAAAACTTTATTTCAAGCTTTGTTAATGTGTGCTAGTTTACATATCCAGTTGTTCCTCCTGAGGGATCTCTGTTGTTCTGGTTCACATGCAAAGTGTCTAAATGACATTCCTGAAGGTGGTTGCTGTGGAACAGTCTAGATTCAGAGCTGTGCTGTACATTTTGAAGATGTAAAACCCAGACCTCATCCTCTGTTTAATGTTGGTGTTTTGCTTTAAAGACATGGCTGATGGTTTTACTGTTTCCTAAAAACACTGACCTTTTCTGCCCAAAATCTGCCCACATTTGGACCAGTTTGGATTGTTTTGGTTTCACAACACGTTGACTGGTCAGTAAAATGGAAAAAAAATAAATAAATCTTATGTTGTGGCTCAGGAGGGAAGAGAGGTTATCAGCTGAACAGGAGATCATGGGTCGATCCCCTGCACCGGCAGGCATCTTACCAAAGCATCCTTGGTCAAGATACCAAACCCCTAATTGCCTCCCAGGCGCTGCAGATGGCTGCTCTCTGCTCCTTTTGGACGGGTCAAATGCACAGAACAAATTCCACTACATTTGTACCGTTTGTTTTTGGTCTTTTTTTCCTTTGATAAATTGTAATCTGGACTTGAACTAGTATGATTTGTTATTAGAATGAAACAATGGCTTTCATGTATCTTGTGTTTGTTTCACATCCCAACTGGAAATTCACATTTCAAACAATAAATCACTAGGATTTAACAATATCTAATTTAGTCATTTGATGATCTTGTTTTTGTCTTTTGACCTTTTTAACCTTAATCTGTTTGGTGTCATAGCTTTAATAATGTACTGCGTTTACAAGAGTCCATGAATGTCCAGCACATGCTGAAAGCTGTTGTTTGATAGTGTTACAAGGCCTTTCTTGTGAATACAATCTGTTTAATTACCCTGTGTTTACAGCAGTCACTAAAAGACTTGACAAGCTCTTTGACTCACTAGTATCAAACATTAATGGGGCCAGTAAATTAGCCAGCATCTCCAGCTGTGTTTGTGAACTTATAGGACCCAAACAATTCAACTCATTCTTACTTCGTTTAACCAACCAGCCCAGTTCCTCTAGCCTCACCGGTTCCGTTTCAGAAGCCATCTGCTCTTTGCCAGACCCAATGACACATGCCAACCATTCGTTTTCATAACATCAGCTAATGATTGTGATATTATGATTTATGTATCAGTAAAAGCTAATTGCTTCTCCACTGGTTGAAATGCCAGCTGTGTAGTGCTGGAGGAACATATGATTGTGACATCTCTTGCAGCTGATGACTGTCACTCAGCTTCTTTCTAGCATAAAAACAACCACATTTTGGCAATTTTTAGAAAAACAAATGAGGCAACATATTTGTTGGTTTGTTTACTGAAAAGGAATACATAGAATAATACTTTTGGAACTTTGATAATAAATTAAAGACCTTGCCTTTCTTGAGGGATGCATATTTCCTGCAGCCTTTGATGCAAGATAATCTTATGTTGAAAAATAATGGAGGTATAGTCATTTTTGTCAAATATTAAAATGAATGTTTTGAGCAAATGGGCTGCACGGGGGTGCAGTTGGTGGCACTGTTGCCTCACAGCAAGAGGTCGTGGGTTTGCTTCCCAGTTCTACAGACTCTGCGTGGAGTTTGTATGTTCTCCCCATACATGCGTGGGTTTTCTCCAGGTACTCTGGCTTCCTCTAACAGACCAAAAACACACAGGTTAGGTCAATTTGAGACTCTAAATTGTCCCTAGATGTGAGTGGGTGTGTGACTGGTTGTTTGTTTCTGTGTGGCCCTGTGATGGACTGGCAACCTGTCCAGGGTGTCCCCCACCTCTCGCCCCGTGACTGCTGGAGATAGGCACCAGCTCCCTGCAACCCTCACAAGAGGATGAAGTGGTACAGTACATGGATGGATGGATGGATGGAAGTTGTACACAATATTGCAGGGTCCTACCTCTTCTTTTAGCATTCAGCACAAGTGTTGGGTATGGGTCTCAACTACCACCACGTCAACATTAGTGTCTGCAAAATTAACAGCTACAGCCACTTTTAAGTTTACTAATGTTACTTCATTGTGTCAGCCATGTTAACCAGTTGACATGCAATGACAACTTTCTAAAATTTTCATTAAAATCCACCTAGTCCAGGGCTAATCAATAGGTGGATCTACTGAGTCCCCTGAGGTGTAATTGATTCACTAAACCTACGTTGCGATCACGAGTTGGCACGTTATCACTCGAGCAGCTCGTCATTACAGGATGAGGAGCTGCAGCCGCTGCTGTCCTTAAGTTTCACTTTCACCACTGAAGTGGTGTCCTCTGCTCTCTCTCTCATATGGCAGTGAAAGTTTAGCTGCATACACACACACACCATACCCCAGACCACGGACTCCTTCGTGGACGTTAATGTGGCCCTTTAATTTTATATTTGAGTAGTCCTGATTTAGATGTTCACAAGATGTTTTGTCAACAGGCTGACAGAGTTGACTCCAACCAATCGTTTCAAACAAAGATCTGGCCTGATCATTTAGTGTTTAGAGTATAGGATGAAAATGACTCTCAGCTATTACAACACTAAATTTTACCTCAATATCTGTAAAAATGAACAAGTTATAGCTGTTTTTGTGTTTGCTAATCTTGATCAGCTGTGGTGTCTATCTTGAACTGGGTTAATTCCGAAAGTTAATAGGCTGTAGATGCACATTTATGGATTAATTTATAAAAGTTTTATTAAAATCAGTCTGGTGGTTTGGACTAGTCGAGGTATTTTTTGCTAAAACTACGGACAAACAAACACACACAGACACACACAGGCGAGAACATTTTGCCTGCATTGTGCCTTTCTGTGGTGGACTAATGTTTAATACTGTAAATGTCAACACCTTGAATTAACTGTTATTTTACAGGTGAAAAAGACTTCAGTCAGTTTATCCAGTATAAGTTGTTGACCTGTTGTATTTAAAGCACACTTAGAATGCATGTTACTGTTTCAAGTTTAATGAGTAGATTTAAATATAAATGAACGCTTTCAGCATCACTGTAATTCCCACTGCCTTGTCTTCCACTTCAGATGACACCACTTTAACTTGGGCAGGATTAAGTTGTCATAACTGTGCATCGTGAAACTGCTGTAACAGAGAACACCACAACATCCACTTCCGTATTAAATGGTTCTGGCAGCATGAAAACCTGCGACTCTGTGTGCACAAAATGGTGAGTGAATTTCTGAGCTGCAGTCCAAAGTGTACTATTAGATCTGATTTATTTAAAAAAAAAACAGCTCTTCAATTCATGATCGACTTCTACATTTTTGCCAAAAGCCTCTTTCCACTAAAGATTTGAATCAATATGTGTTCAGAAGTTCAGCCTCGCTGCAGAAACAGCGGGCCGTTCTGTAGTAATGATTCTTTCTGACTATACATTGGTCTGTGGTGTTTTCATGTCACATTTTAGTATCGACTCGGCTCACCTAGAACCTCGGTGTAGTCAAAGATTTCAACTTTCCTCCCTAGTAGTAACCACAAATCAATCCATGCAGCTATTAAATCTATAAGCACATCTTCCAGCAGGTGTTGACATCAAGAAGGGGAGAGATGATGTACAATATAACATGTTGCACAGGCTTCTGTAAATACAACTCATTACTTCTGTAAGAGAAGTGGAAGTATACCTGGATAATACATGCTCAGCAGCTTCTGTATTCTCTCATCTACAGCTCTAATTTCAGGAGACAGAAAATGCCTCCTCCTTTTTTACTGCAGTGCATGTGTATAATTTTTGCTGAGCTTCCCTGCTAATGAATGCACAGCAGCGGGCATAACCACAGAAGCAGAAGTCCACTGTCAGCTGCAAGAAGGAGCTGAAGATGCCAAAACAACAACTAAGAAAGAATTATTGCCATCCTATTCAGTCATACAAATGCCTCTTTTCATTTTGCATCAGAGTAAAGGTAGTTCACCCTCAGCAGTAATCTCTGTTGGGCATTTTACTGAGCATCACAGATAATGACTGCACTTACAAGACAATAAGTGCCCAGGCCAGGCAGTCGGCATGGATTAAAGATGCATTAAAGAAGGTTTTTACTGCCATAATGTATCTGCAGAGGGCTAAAAGGGTGGTTGATCAATACTGCTGACATTGCAATTAATTCTGCCAGGTGCTTGTGGAGATTTTCAGCCCTGGAGCAAGACTCCCTACATTTCAAACTGCTTAGCGATGGAGGATGGGCTGCTACAAGTGAATGCCTAGAATTATGACCTATTTAGATATCTAACCTACACTTTGCAGAGCAATTGAAGTAACGAGTACGATGACACACTTTAGTGGTCTTCAATAAAATGTGTGTCATTTTGCTGTAGGGAATTATATATGTTTCATCCCCATCAGCTCACTATTCCACAAACTGAAATGTATAAGCTAAACAGTAACACTGTTGGTTACAGTTACAGTACATGTATGCATTATTTTTCATTATCTATTAATGTATGCATGTACAATGGGTGTGCATACATCTGTCATACACCCGTTAACATGTAAAATTCCAGATGTATCAAAATCAGAATGACTGTGTAAATGTGTGCAGCCCCATGCAAACTTTGTGGCTGGTGTATGCATGCTTCTACGGTTACCGGTATGTTGGTGATACTTAGTAAACATGCTGGAAAACTGTCAACAATATTTATTAGAGATGCATGATAAACAATTAACACATCCATGAGAATGCAGTGACTTATTATAATGACAGACAGTAAAGCATGCAAATTGTGCAGCGTGAAGAGAACGTGTAGAGACTGAGAGGAGTTTCTGGTCTAAGATGATGAGAGACTCATCAGCTACTATAAGGTTTCTAATGAAAATCCTGTTGAAACTACTGTTTATTCAAATGAGCAGCTTGTCTGAGCCTAAAACCGCAAGACAGGTGTGCACGTTCTCACAGTGCATGCATGGGCTTTCTGCAGGTAATACTCCTACAGTCCAAAAAGATTAATATTAGGTAACCTGGCTACTCTAAATCAGCACTATGAATGTATGTGTGCATGTGTGTGTGCGTGTGTGTGTATGAATTGTTGTCTGTCCCATTTGTCATCAATGTGTGACCCTGAAATGGACTGGAGACTTGTCCAAGGTCGCCTTAAACCCAAAGACCACTGGAGATGGACACCAGCTCCTTGTGACTCTGCACAGGAACAAGCAGGTACAGAAAATAAATAAACAAATATCCTTATAATTACTCCCCTAATGTGCATGGCATCATAGTCGGAGTTTAAAATGAGTGACTTTCTGTTGTTTGCTGGTCAAACAACAATTTTACTGTCCTTTAGGAGCTTCTGCTTTTACAGTAGTTGTTCAGGATGCCTAATGAACACCTCCTAGGGGAGCATGTCCTACCAACAGGAGGCTCCTGTGTTGAACCTGGACACACTGCAGGGATTAATATTGTTACGCTGGCCTGGAAAAACCTTGGGGTTCTACAGTAAGAGCTGGTGGAGATGGCTGGGGAGAGTTTGTTGTGAGTTTTCCTAGGTCTGCTGACCCAGACCCGGATAAGCTGAGAACAGTCAGCTTTTTTCTCTTCCTTTCTTTCCCTCTGATTAACCATATTTCTCACTGTTTGCACATGTCATCTGCAAGGTAGGTGCCATGTATGGCTGCCCGGGTGTCTGTACCAAGTCAAATTCCTGAATGGTGGGACGCCACCTTTCTGGTCAATAAAGCTGATTCTGATTTTGATTTATAACAACATTCTGTCATTCATACAGATGGGCGTAAGTGTCATGTACAGTAACATTAATGGATGGGAGTCTGCTAGCATACTGTATAACTACTTGTTGAGTCTAATGATCCACTTTCAAATGCCATGAATCTGTCCTCTGCTTCATTAATCTGCAGGTATGTGTTGCTACGACACAGCATCAACAGCTGTGCACACTCTCTTTAGCACTTTGCACTATTGACAGAATGCCAAACACAAGCATTCACCAGCGTTTAACTTACATTCTGTACATCTTCTCCTCATTCTCACATGTAAAACTGATTCTTGGTCATGCAGGGAGAAGTTCACACCTGTTGGGCATATTTTTGCATATATTGATGTGTCAAAAGGATGTGTTGATTGTATATGCATAGTTTCATACATCTGGATTTGTCTGTGTGCATGCTGTTTTCTTGATTTGATAAAATGCCATATTTCAGTAAAAAAAAAAAAAACATCTATGTAAATCTTTGTACATGAGGCTTTTGGTGAGTGATAACTTTCTGTCCTCAGCTATGAGATTTTCACTGAACAAAGCCTGTCAGTCACAGCAATGCTTTAGAGTCTACAATGAAACGTTGCTGAATAACAAGATGGCAACTCCAAGCTGAGTCAATGATGAGGTTTTGTTAGACAAAACACTGAGAAATCCCAATAAATCAACAAGAAGATTTTGCCATGTGTTTTAGTTTCATAAATCCCACATGTACTTATATGAACCCCTGGGAGTCTTCATTTCCTTTAAAAGCAAACACATTTTTTCCCTACTCTTTTCTTTTTTAAAACATTTATTCATTTCCTGTGCACACAGTTTACCACACAGCCCAGCTTAGTGCCACATTAGAATGAAAGGACTTCTGTCCAGTGAGCAAGGCTGAGCTCTTAAAAGCATCTGATCTGATCTATAATCCTAATGCAAAATCAAGGTCTGAACTGAAAATAAAAACAAACTGTGGTTGCTTGCATTTGCTCATTGAAGCTGTCTCCACCTGCACAATGTTTTGAGATGAGGAATCAGATTATATTCTTAACTTTGAGTTACTTCATAAAAGTTAAAGAATAGAGATACAGCAGATGCTAATTTGATTAATTGAAAATCCACTAGTAAAGTTGATTTAATGTAGACAAGTCTGGTGTTACTTTATTATAAACATCAACATTTTCGCCTATTATTAAAAATATGATGTTTTGTTAAATTTCAACTAAGGTCCATAAGCATCAAATAATCAGCTTCCATCAAAGGCAGAAGCTTTTCTGAAATTCATCCAAAGTGTGCATTGGGATCTGTGCTCATGCAGCAGCATTAATTAACATGAACAAACACATTTTTTATTGACAAACAACAAAATATTTCAAGAGATTAACAAGATTAATAAGGAACGGTGTTGCAATAAGCCTGTTCTGTTCTGCAGAGTTTGGTTCGGCTCTCTTGTACCAGTGTAGCTTTATTTTAAGCGCTGCAGAACCAATAGAAGAAGTAGTTTTGATGGGGGTTTTATTCTCTATTCCATGCATCTTTATCTTTAACTACCAGGTAGATGATTTACCCCTAAATCATCCTGACCAGGTGATATACTGGAACAATCACTACCCAGTATTTCCAGGTGATGTTTGAACTACCTGCTACTCGTGATTTATTCAGAGTTGTTGATTTTTGTCTAAATTTAAAATACTGTAGTGATAGTGGTTACTAATACTTAAGGTAATGTCCGTGTTTATGCAGATGTAGCGCAACATGGGCAGCATAAAAAAAAAGAAAGGAAAGAGCTGAAATCATATGGAAAAAACAGCTAAACAGAGACAAACTGTGATTTTCAGAATGTTTCATAAAAGTTTGTTCAAAAGCAAAAAAAAAAACCATCCACAATGCAGGTCTAGGATGACATAACAATGGAGATCGGACATATTCTTTCATTGTAGCTTTAGTGTCTCAGTTTGCAGCCTGAAACTTGGGTCAGATTTTCAACAAGTCAATGGACAATTACAACAAATCACAGCAGATCTGTAAGTTAAATGCTACTCAAGTGTAAAATGTTGAGTAAAATGTTTCAGTCTTTTATTTTTGTTGTTAAAATAAAACATTTTGTAAGTAGATTTCTGATAGGATTGCACCTGCATGTGGGGAAAATTAGGAATTTTCACGTTTTCACGCAGCAATTTTGAATAATGAATGATGGATTATGGCCCTCAAATGGATGCTCATGTTGCCGAATGCCACTCAGTGAATTTTACAATAAGTAATTGACAATGGTCAAAACCATGTTGGTGGAATTTTGCAGCAAACACCATTTTTTATAGTCCAGTTGGTTGCATAAAGGAAAACCCATGACCTTCAGACGGAAGGCAGCTCCCTTGTTTGCTTGTAGGAGCTGGAAATTCTGATTTTTTCAAGGATAACACATCACTATTCAAAATATGCTTCATGTTACTCCATTGCATCATTAGCCACTTCAAAAACCTTTTGATAGGTAGTTGTAGAGGTTTGTAGAGGAAGGTTGCTACATGTTTTACATTGTAGAGGGGATGGAAGTTCTTCCTCAGTATTTTATACACATTAGTATTGGTCAGCTTCTCTTGAGAGTCTTTCATGACCCTGTATTTGGACTTTTTTTTTTAACCCGTTATTGTTTTACCTCAGGGAGTTCATGCCTCTTTAAGCTGTCAATCAGGGCTTTGGAAATGACTTATATCGTGTAAGAAAAGGGGGTTCTATTCTAAAGGTTTTAAACCTATAAATTAAAAAAAATGTTTTTGTTTAAGACAAAAAGTGGTCGTGAATCTTATTGAGTCATAATAATAGATAACTGTTGTTTATTAGAACACATCAATTTGCCTTGTTGGCAAATTGGAACAAGGTGAAAACAGCTGATATTTTTAGAATAAAACACCTTTTTTCCTTGCTTTTGTAACCAGCATGAGAGTTGATTTTGAGACCAAAATGTGTTCATTTTAAGCATTAAAATTATTTTATCAAAACATGCTTTTCACAACTTTAATACTACACATTACCACTCATTCTATCAACCTTGTGAAATTTCAGACTGGTGAAATTACATTTTTTGACACATTTTAAGTGGGACTTTAAGAGGATTTTAAATGAGCTGGGATATATAATTTACTGGCTTAATGTTTGAAATTATGCAGCACAAGTAATCCTAAACAGCAGCAGTATTTGCTTCATATAGACAGATATAGAGAGGACAAAGAGTTCTCTTTCCTTAATGAGTTTTGTTCTACTCACATCAAGTGTTGGGAAGAAAAAACTGCCAAAATAAAGCGGTGTTTTATCTACCTGCCTCCTTTTCATCTGGATCAGTGTGTGGCAGACATTAACCAACTGTTCACACCATATATCTGCATGATTTTATCGGTTTTCATCTGTGGAAGAGTCGTGGGGGCGTGAACCCATCACAGCAGCCGGGGGGAGGAACGCAGACGCCCTTGGCAGCTTGATGTGAGGAGCTTTCATAACAGAGGGTGGTGCATGATAAGCTTACCCCCCCATCTAAATTCATTACTGACACACACAGGTAGGCAAGTGACACCACTGTTCTCTACAAGCTCTGCTGCTGCTCTGCTCTCTGATAAGGAGAAGTTCACTGCTGAGAGGCGAGACGTAGCGGAGGAATTGCCTATGACCCATGCTGCCAGGATCTGGAGGTGGGATATGCATCATGCAGAGTCAAATTTGATTATCGGAGGTCTGCTCTGTTCCACTTGTTTACAGTTTTCGCTACAAGGAAAGTTTGATTACTTATGTTCTTTTAAAACACTGATATAATCAAATGACTCGGCTTGTCCACACATCTACCATAGAGATTAATGGGGCATGGCTTACAGGGCTCAAAGCAAATACTGTGAAAGCAGCTTCTTCATAATTAGAGTGAAAGCAGGTCTGAACCTGTTCCACCTGTTCATTAAAACACGACCAATGAAATGGTTTCAGTTATTCAGAGGCTGTTTGGTGTTACTCAGCTGTGTTACAGTAAATCTGTCAGGCCTTAAGTTTTAGAAAAAGTTCAATAAAATCCTTATTACAGTATTTCTCTCTCTAGTAGTGTAATTTTCCTATTATGCTGTTAATTTTTCTCAAATCTCACCTGCTGATAAAGATTCTGTGTTTCAGAATTCTGATGCTTGTTCATAGAAACCCTATGTAGCTTAATGTGGCCCTTTGTAAGAGTGATGGGTTGAAGGATAATTGAGGCTCATTGAGCTGAGACTCACACATTTGATTCATTGAACATTTTAACCAAAATAAATTGTATTTTCAAAAAGAATCTTCAGCTTGTTTGTATCTAATAGAACTGATATTTTTTGGAGAAAAACATATATACAAATATTTTAATTGGTTATATTTTTGTAAACTGAGATCCCCAAAATGACAAAGACAAATAAAAAAAAACGCATTAACATTTTAAAAAAGTTTTATCAGTTTTTCATCTGGTCATTCCACTTGTTTTATTTGCTTAGTGTGGTTGCCAGTTAGTTTGGGTCAATGCCAAATTGTTGCCTCACTTTCCATCCAGTGGTTGACTTTTGATACCAGTCAAGTTTAAAATGGCTTCCATACTTGACTCAATACCACTTCTTATCAATGCACTTACCATACACACACATTCCTGTGAGAATACAACCACTTATGCATGCCTCATTAAAGGCACCAGATCCAAGCAGGATCAAGCTGTGATTTGTTTCATAGCCAGCATTATATTACATACCCATAATGCCTTTATTATCATTATTATGGATATTAACAATTATGCAAGTGGTTTGAGCAGACTCTTGACAATCCCTGTGCATTAAAGTGGATGCTGCTTGTAAAAAAAAAGCCTTTTTGTGTTTGTAGACAAACATAATCATTTTAGGAGCAAAAAAATAAAGTTTTTAAATGTTCAGATGAGATTATAAATCAGAGCTCTGAATGTCTAGGCAGAAGCATATAGGTCATAATAATGTTCATAATAAAACTGCTTACCAACATAAACATAATAAAATCATTATTTCCATTTTAAAAGTGTACTCTGGTAGATTAAATCACCAGTGTTAAGGTGACTTCTACGGTTGGTACAAAATGACAGGACATTTATTGGATCAGTTTAGAAAAGGGATGGAATCACCTGGAGCGTTTCAGTGTTTGTTGGAAACAGTGAAGGGATTTCCAGCTCTTTTAAGAGTCATTTTGTTTACAGCTGAAACAGTTGGAAAAACTTGAGTTTGATCCTGATGTTTCCATGGGCAAAGAACTGGCTTCCACCAATTCTCATTGGTGTGTGTGTGTGTGTGTGTGTGTGTGTGTGTGTGTGTGTGTGTGTGTGTGTGTGTGTGTGTGTGTGTGTGTGTGTGTGTGTGCTTAAAAATGTGTAAAGTGTCAACATAAAAAGGTACTAGTATATTGTAAACTTAGTTTATCACAAAATCAGAATGGCAAAAAAGGACATTTCTGAACAATAGATTTTATTTGAATATATCAATTGTAAATGTAAATGTTTAAACGCTCACATGTAAACAACACGTAAAATACATTGCATATCAAATTATGCCAATTCATGTTTATAATCTGTCATTTCATATGTTCAATCCTTTCTGCTTCATTACCTTCTCTCTCTGATTAGTGGTTTAGAAAAATATAGATCCAACAACTCAACAACAAAACAAAAAGCATTTCAAACTGTAGCTTTGTCTCCACACTAAATGATTCTGTACAAAAAGCCTTTGAAATGATTGAGTGGTGAGCCTGTCATCCTGACAGCAAGTGGAAAAGGGTGCAGGATAGATGAGCAGTGAGAAACAGACAGATGATAAAAGAAGAGACATAAGGTGATTGAAGTGACAGCTGAGAAATCTGCATCAAACCTGGGTACAGATGAGACAGAATCTTTTGTGCATGTATGTATGAGTGTGTGTGTGTGTGTGTGTGTGTGTGTGTGTGTGTGTGTGTGTGTGTGTGTGTGTGTGGCTGGCAGTGGAGGTCAGATCAGGTGGAGCAGCAGCAGGCAATAAAGACAGGAGAGAAAGACTAAAACCTGTCAACAGTTTAGTAGACAGATGCCTTTTCTTTAGTTTTTCTAAGACAAAATGTTTAACATAGTCACCAAAGTTTCCATCTCTTTGCTAGTTTACTCTTTTTGCATGCTATTGGCTTTGCTCAGGGAATATCATTATCAGGTGGTCCACTCCTCTGAAGCAGACTGACATATCTCCACAGACACTGAATTGTCGATCATCAGGCATCTATTGGTTTTGAAGGCTAAAATGTTAAGAGTTCAATAATAACTTTTAGAAGGGAAGTGCACAGCATAAAAAGTCAATTCACATCCATGTATGCTCCCAGCAGTACATTAATGGAAGGATTGATTAGATGGTACATAACTCATAGTCATTTCACAACCAGTATTGCTCAGAATTCACAAATGTTATGGTTTGCAAAGGACACACAGCTGCAAAAACAAGATGATTTTAAACACAAAAACCTTTTTATTCAAAAAAGGCGAGAAAGACCAATGAGTGCCTTCATTTATATTCTAACTAATGAGCTCAGAATAATTGTTTAACTATTTTACCTTCCATTTTCAGACTAAACTAATAACGCATCAATTACCTCCAGCAGTGTCTGTGAGTAAAGGAACTACACAGTTTAAATTTCATGGCATTTTCAGCTTTTCCTCTACTCGTCTAGCCCTGTTTTATGTGTGTGTGTGTGTGTGTGTGTGTGTGTGTGTGTGTGTGTGTGTGTGTGTGTGTGTGTGTGTGTGTGTGTGTGTGTGTGTGTGTGTGTGTAGCCTGCAGCATGCCATAAATCAGTCAGGACCTGAACATCTGAACTAAAGTGTTTTGGAGCCTGGAGCCTCCAAGCTTTCTGCTCTTTGGTCCCAGATGTGTTTGGAAACTGACTGTTTTACACCACGACTTTGTTTCAGGTAAATTTCTTTATTCCATTAGTGCAAATAAAATCCGCTGCAGCTCATAAAACATTGAAGGTAACACATTTAGGTTGAGGGCTAAATTGGCTTTATTTGAATTTTCAGTTAATTGGACAGGGGAGAATCTATCTGGAGAAATTAAACTAACTCGAGCTGGTAAGAACAACTTTATCAATAAACTAATGCATTATTTATCTGGTATCACACATGTGTTCATGGAAAGAAGTAAAAATACATGGTGAAAGTTGTAATTTCATACTCTTTTTTAAAAAATAAAGCTTTTTTACTTTCCAGTTTATGACATTATAAATATATATTCACCAACATACTGTATGTGGCTATGGTTATTTTTGAAGAAAAAAAAACCCATTTGTATTTGCATTAATATTTCTCAGAATCAAAATCGGGTTGGTTTTGCGTAACAGCTTTTTCTTATTTACTAGTATTGGTTAGGAACGTGAAGATTGTCCAGTTCTAACCAACTCATGTCATTTTGTTTTTTCATGCATCCACTTCAGAAAATAGCAGAACAATTGTAGTTAGTGTATGAAGAGTGAATCTCCTGCAGACTTTCCTGTCAGTGTTAAACTCTTCTTCTGCTACCTTTCCTGCTGTTTAGTGGTATTTCTTTCTCATTAGTGAGACCAGTTAGAGGTGAACACTACAGACCTCAAAGTGTTCTTTATCCTGATCATGGGGCTGATATCTTATTTTTATTATCTATATTATAAACACACTCATCTGCTGCCTTAAATGTTTTTCAGTGTTTCACTAGGACTTATTTTTGTGTTTGTAATGATGCTCTGCATTCTGTAATATTAAAACAAGAGTTGAATTTGAGTGGTATTTTTTTAATTGGGTATAAAAATTTGTTTCATTAATTGTTATTTACTTTTTTAAATTGAATCTCATTGTGTTACATCAAACTGTTGAATCGTATCATATTGTGAATAACTGCTGAATTATATCAAGTCAAGGTGTGATTATCTATGAATCGGAAAGATATTTAATCTATTACAATATAATCAGAGAATCAGAACCCAACTATTGACCATTTAGTTCCGTTCCCAAAACAGAAAAACACTGGCATTAATACAGGACCCAAAGGGTATAAAATCACAAGGTGAATAATAAATAGTTTGACACACAATACATCTGCCTTGTGCAACTTAAATCCACTGATAACTCTCTAATCTTCTGATGCTACCTTGGATGATGATTAAAGGACAGCATATGCTTCCAGCAACAACAAAAATATAAGTTGACTGTGTGTTAATGCACCGATGACAAAGGACACCTTACATATATTAGACTATGAGCTTTGGGCTCTACAAAACCATTTACTGTGAAGTAGTTAAAGAGCTGTTTAACTGTGTTTAAGGTATACAAATGTAAAACATAAAAGTAAATACAGTCTGTCTCACCAGGTTGGCATTTGTCCTCCAAGTCTGAGGTGATGGTCATCAATGAGAAATGCATGTGTGAATGTAGAATTGAGCTTGAGATTGATTGGCAAGCCTATTTGGCACCTGCAGTTATGCAGACAATTGCAAAAGGCAGTGAAGCTGTTAATTTACTAATAAACCCCCAACTACTATGGCTATGAGCTGTGGGTGATGACAGTAAGAATGAGATCATGAATACTGTACAAGCAGCTGGACAGTCGTTGGACTCTCACACACACTGAGGAGCTCAGGGTAGAGTCACTCCTCCTCATCAAAAGGAGTCACCTGAGGTCATTTGGGCATCTGCCTTTTGAGCACCTTCCATTGGAGGTATTTCAGACACATTTCACCAAGGGGAGACCTCAAGACACAGGACTCTCAGGAGGGAGTGTGAATGCCTTGGAGTCCCTCCAGATGAGTCGGAGGGGGGAGCTGAAGGAGGAAGGTCTGGAGATCTCTGCTTAAGCTGTTGCACCAACAACCCTGTTCCAGACAAGTGGAAGATGGATGGATGGATAGATGGAGTACCACTAGTATAGTGCTACACTGCTAAAAGAAGTGAAAGTTGATTTTAGTCTTATGGATTTTCCAATGTTTCAGACTTCTCTGTGAAACAGGCAAATTATTCTTATTGCTGATGTACCACTTCACTAATATATCACGAGACCAACTGAAAACCAATAAAAAAAAAAAAAAATTTTTTTTTAAAATCATAGACCTGACAGAATGAGGACAGAGGTTTTTTTTTTTCATCTGGTGAATTAAATTACATTAAAATGGATCTGATAGGGCAGAATGCATGAGATGATTTTTGCTTATGCAGCTCAGCAGCTACATCCAACAGTGTTACACAGCCTAAAAATAATTGCCTCAAATGATAATTGCTACAAAGCTTCAAAAACAAGTGCCGTTTTTTTTGTTGGGATACGCTTTTTCCCCACATTTGCAATTAATCATAGTTTCAGATACTGCAGTTCTCACACGATTAAATGGAAGAAGAAGAATTAAAAACTATGCCCCCGAGCATGAAACAACATGGCAGAAGTACCACTAAACGTGTTGTTCTTATCAAAATGGAATGAGGGAAAGAAATAATTATGTAAACAGAAAATTAAACGCTCCCTACTTGTAGAGGAAATGAAGGCTGAATGTTTCCCCCCTCACCCCAAATACTCTTTCCCTTCCC
>SSNR01000007.1:4984285-5003478 GCA_006937965.1 Callopanchax toddi | reverse complement strand
CCCCCCCCCCCCCCCCCCACACACACACACACACACACTTCCCCCTTTATGAATCAGAATATATTAGTCTGAGTTTCACTGCTATCTGTAGCCCATACAACATGGTTCCTCTGTTATTATCGCCAGTGGAAAATGAGAATAGCGTGAGTCAATGATTTTGTTCTCTGCACTGCTGTTTAGATTCACTACTCAAATCCTCTCTGTTTAAAGTCCCTTTGTCTATACAAACCCGTCCCCGGAATGAAACGGACCATTAACAAGATTAGCCCACTCATTCTGCTGCTGACAAAGGTTCTGCAATAGGCTGCTGATCATTAGGCTTGGAGCTGGAACAATGCTGATCTATAATCTTATGCCATACTCCGGCTGAGCTATTGTGGCCCATTTATTGTTCTCTGAGGGAGATGACATAATGGCAGCTCCTTCTTTTTCCCCCTCCCAAAGAGCAATGCAATACAAAGGATGAGGTGACGGGGTGAGGGGAAATAAAGAGTAAGTAAAGGTAGAGAGAGGCTTAACCCCTCATTTCGTCCCACTCCCATTCCAAGAGGTCAACTACAGTAAAAAGGGCTCTTAAGGTGGAGGCTTTTCTTTATGTGTCCATGCAATCGACGTCGTTACAAAGAGAAGAAAGAAGAGCAGCTGGCTATCTGTTAAGGGGCTGGTATTTTCAAAAGATGCAGTTAAAACCTATTGGTGCAGTTTAACTTATGGTCAGAAAATATCAGATATTACCACATGAATTAACAATGGACATAAATATTTTAAGGAGTGGTGCACACAGTCATCCCAAGCTATAATTTTTTCTATATTGTTTCCAAATCAAGGCTGCAAGAAGAATGGATGTGAAGATCATATCAATCCACAAATGCACACAATGTGCTTGGACTGGTGACCATCACTGTCCAGAAACAGTTTTGAGATCACCAGGTAATATTTTGCTTTTTGCATTGGATCTCAATGGATCAAACTCATATTGGATCACACTTTATCAGAATTAAGCCTTGAAGTGAAAATTCAATCCAATCTGCTGGTTCCTTTTTTATAGATAGAACTTGACTAATTGACATAATCTAGTGAATTTAAATTTAATACCATTAAAGTGAACCTACGAGAAACAATTTGCTGGAATCTGGACCTGCTATGAACTGGATTTGTTTCTTTGTTTAAGCACTTTGAGATTCTGTAGAGAACTGCTGCTATATACTGTAAGTAAACTGAGTGAACTGAAATTAAAGGCTGAATCTTGTTGTCTTGACTTGTTCTTGGCTGCTCATGTAGTTAATTTAGTCATTGGCAGTGCATCAAGATACATGTCATATCAGACCAGAGAAACACAATCTTACACAATCAAAAAATAAGGCTCCAAAAAAGAACAAATTAGTCCCTTAAAGGTCCCATGACATCGGTTTCCATGTTTTCTGACTTATCTATCATGTTGCAATGTTGAGTTCTCACCTTAAACCTGCCAGAAAGAGCAAACAACGGCGTCCATTGGTCTCCTAGTACAGCCAGTGAGAAGCTCTTCCAGATTTCAGACCCGGGTTTCAAACTGTTTTTTTCACTCCAGCCCGCTATGAGGTCATAGTGATCCGGACTTGCTTATATGGTAAATTCTCCTCCCACATGCACGTTCACGACAACTGGAGCGAGGCAGTGCCGCCGCCATTGCCCATAGACCGTGTAGTGTTTAGTTTCAGTTTCGTTTCTCTTTCACGCGACAACACTGCCCCCTGCTGCAGCAGAAGTGTCAGGCTGCCAAATAAGGAGAAACCCAGCAGAACCGGAAGGCGGCGCTTTCTTCTGATCTCTGAGTTCCTCGTTAGGAAATGATTACAGCGTATTTTGAGTTATAATGGTGCAACGCTAATCTAGAGGCATCAAAGATTACACCTGTTTAATATAAAGTGATTTAAATATGGAGTCACAGGCACTTTAAGGTAAAGTTTGGACTTACTTGCACTCTACAGTTGAGTATTGGATCTTAATGTATCTACATGGACTTTTTTGAGGATCAGGGTTAACACGTGGTTAAATGTACCTAAACTTGTGTAGGTGGGTAGATGGCCTTTGGATTTGGAGGTTAAGAATTCAGTGGAACTTCATTGTATTTAAGTGTAAATCATTGTTCTTAGGGTCAGCTGGCTCAGGAGCCAGAACATTCTAAGAAAATGGTGACTAGAACAACCAGTGTAGTATGTAATATACATTATATTTATTCATTTACCTTTGTGAGCATCCATTTTTCTACTGGGAATCTAGGGTGCAGCCCGGCCACCCCAGTAACAAGCTTTACTCCTAAAGCTACAGTATATTTAAACATCTAATATAAAAACTCAAACCAAAAGAAAAACCTACTAAAACCCCATATAATATAAATCCAAGGCACAAAATCTCTGCCACTTCCTGTTTAAAAACATCTGCAGCAACATTGTTAACAACCACTAAATGGGCACAGCATTGCTGTTGTAAGAACATTAGCCACAAAAGGATGTGAGGAACAATCACCAATCAGTTAATGAGAGAAAAGAAGTAGGTCGACTGTGTTGAGTCTGATTGTGGTGAGTGTGTCTGGAGTCTGGACCTGCAGAGCTCCCTTGAGATCACTGAGACAAAAGTGCAGCCAGAGAGAAGAGGAATCACCCTGCTGAGAGTCACACCGAAGCCACATTTCAACTGTGTTACAGGATCCCATCAAGGAAAGGCTGATGGGTTCAATCTGCAGGTCTCCAGCAAAAGTGTTCATTACAGGTGAGCATTGGTTTTCACAAAGTGTAGACAAGAAGAGAAAGAGAAAGATATGATCAATCTATCACTATTATGACCAAAACAAGAGTCATTTGCTACCAAAATGTACAATTTTACACAGAAAATGTATTTAGTATGATCTTTCGAATGTGTAGTTTTCCTTTGCTTTTAAAAATGCCATTGCTATATTGTTATGTTTATGTTTTTTAGGTCTCCTATTTTATTGCTTTTGAACCTTCCAGACAGTGACACAGGCTGTCTAACACGTTGTTATATAGAAACAACAAAACACTGTTTGTTAGTGACTTCAAAATTGATCCCCATGACCAGTGGATCAATGGGTTCCTGCTGACCCACAGACATCACACAAATACACAACCAGCAAAGCCTTCATCTGCTTTGACAAACAATCCTTCATCCTGCTGTTCTCAGGGAACACAATAACAGGGTTTACAACCTGATGTTGAATTTATTTTCAGAAAATCTACAAATTGAAAATTAATTATGTCCTCTAGAATCCTGCATGGGTCAGATAATGGGAGAAGAGAGGGCAACAAAACGACAAAATAAAAAAGGTGCTAATCAAATCCCAGAAGAAATCAGACAAATTATCACCATTATAGAAAGCAGGGACTTGGAAATGTTCCTTCAAATTTTCAAGTTGTTTTGTTTTCCTCTCTAGTGTTAAGTTCTTTTTGTTCATCAAGGGGTTTTATGTCTGGAATAAAATGATTAAAAAACTGTTCGGTTTTAAAAAAACCAAAAAACAAACAAACACGCAATAGTATTTTAAAGGTTACAGGGACATTTTTTTGTTTTACCAAAAACTGAGCTGACTTTATGTAATAAAAGAATATTGTAAAGATGAACTTGTAAAAACTCATCACAGAATCGGAGGTTTTCCTTAATGCAAAATATTACTTTAAATCCTTGTTAACCAATTCAGTCATAACAGATATAGATATTTAAAAAACATTTATTTCATGAGTTTCTTCTTTACCCAAAATGAGAACTCATCAGCTTTATTTAAATAATAATCAATCAACTATTAATTTGGGAATCAAAAATATGAGTTTAAGTTCCTCAGAAGTAACAAAATAATATAATATATCGTATCATATTTGTTTATTTATTTACTTATCTTTTCTGAGGATAAAACCCCTTGAGAGCACCCCTTTTGAGGTCTCTAGCTGAACAGGAAGTGCCATGCCAGTCCAGGCCTGCTGGAAGACATGGGTAATTTGAAAGGGGTGGAGGGGGGGGGGTGCAGGGGGGGCATGTTCACTGCACTTTCCTTGAAGGCAGTTTTGAGCCTTGTAATTTTTACTGTCTAAAAGCAATGCTCCACTATATTTAATGGACACTGGCTGTTGTTTTAAGGTGTAGAGTTGATATCATGGCACTGTTTAAACAGTTCAAGCCCCCCCTTCTCCACGTCCAGCCCCCCACCCCGGTACTTAAGCCATTTGTGTTCCCTTCACCTTTGAAATCAAAATGTCATCCTTGGTGGAAGATGAAGGCTTAACAGAGCTGTTGCAAACTGCATCTCATGACCAAAGTAAAGGTTGCAGGCAGCACTGGGACTGCATCTGTTCAAGTCTGTTAAACACAATAAATAACTTCATAAAACCCCTTTTTGTTGTTATATATCAATCTTTTGATCTGACCCCATAAGATGAGGGCTTACAGCAATTTTTCAGGCGTGATTAAAAATGCAATTAATTAGATTAATTACAGATCATAATAAATAATCACACAATTATTTTAATCACTAATTGAATCATATCTTATTGTATTGTATCATATCATGTTGTATCTTATCATAATGCATCATATATTGAATTTTATCATATTATATTGTACTGTGTCATATTATGCAGGATCTTGTCTCCTCAAGCAGGAAGCCTCAAGTAAATATGTTACAGGCCAAACTTCCATCCATCCATTTTCTGTAGCCGCTTATTCCTCCACAGAGGGTCGCGGGGCAGCTGGTGCCTATCTCCAGGCCAAACTTCTAACTCAAAAATGATTTTTTTACATTAATATCTAACTTTTAGTTGTCAATCCAAATAAACACCGACTGACATCACCTGAGGCCATTTATCAGCCTTAACACGGATCCCTTTGGGGCCATATGAGCAACAGTATTTCTCAAAAACTCTCCTCCATTGTTTATATCTTTAAGGCATCCTTTTGCAACCCCTCCAATACACCACATCTTGTAAAATTAAGTCCTTAACCCAGTTTTTATAAGCAACGAGTATAATAACATGACTAATTGCAAGACTGACCAGCAGTTACTCACTCAAAGATTTTAAAAATTTAAAAGCAAATAAGTGCATAATGATCAAGTACAATATGCAATGTAACCAGACTTTAAAGTATTTTAAATTTTATGTAGCACAATTTGTTTTATAGCTCAAAATATAAAAAATCTGCCAGGCAGTACAGCAGTTTTCCAAATGCATTTGATATGACAAGGGGATTAATTAATTGAAGAGCAGATATTCAGGCAAGCTGTCCTTTAAACACCTGTCACTCATGAATCATCACTTACTGAGGTCTAACCGAGGGCAAGGATTTGAGAGGATTTCTTTTTAAAAACTGTAATAATAAACTGAATGTGAAAATTTAAATCAGCCAGCAGTCTAAGTAGTCCTTGCCACACTCTGGTATTAAAAAAAACAAGAGGTCCATTTTAACACTTGGGGAAAAATTGTCTTTTAAAAAAAGCAGTCCAAGTTCATCACATTTTCAGACACTATTTTTTTCACACAGGTTACCTGTTGATAACCCATAAATTATTCACATACTTTAGTCTTTCAAACCAAATTCAGACCTGTTTGTAAATAATAAGTCCTCAAAATAAAGTAAACACTTTTTTAACCAAAGGAAAATTAACAGTGACAGGCTGATGGGCTTATAGTCACACGTGGACCAATTTCTAATTCCTGCGAGGGCAGCGGTGATGTATGGGTAGAATGAGATGGGAGGCACCAGTCGATTGGCCAAGCCTTTCGCTATCACAAAGTAATGAGACCTCAGGGGGAGGGAAAATAGAGACAGATTCCTGCAACTCCCTGCTCACATAATACTAATTGGTCAGCATAGAATCGAATAGGCAAGCTGCAGCAAAATGTACAGTATTAAGATTATTAGTATTTTCTGACCTGGCATTGAAAAATATCAGCAGTGGGGAAGATCATGTTCATCTATGTTTATATTACAAATGCAGACTAAGAAAAAAATCTTATTTTCAGCAAGGATTAAAGCAGCTCTCTGGAGCATTTTTCTCTGTATCAAGGTTTTCTAAATGTTTTAAATGATATTTCAGGTCTAAACTATGATCTATGGGTTGAGTTCCACAACATCTGTCATTCTGATGAAGACCCTCCTTCCTCCTAGAGACCCCTTTCCATTATTTCTTGCCGCCGACATTTTTCAGCCAATGAAATTCAAATTTCTGCATTCTCTCAACATGCACGCGCATCGACCAAACCTGTACCAGTAGGGGGCGCTGTCGTACAGGACGCTCCGTGTGTTTCTCTGCCGTCTCAGCCGTTCACTGAGGACTCACAGGTGATTTCTACTAAAAACCTACCCATTCCCCAGCTAAAGATGGATTTATTTTTATTTTTAAACCTTTCACCTCACAGAATGGCAAGGTTTGACAGGATTGTGCGTTTATTTTGGTCAGAAAGTTCATCCAGGGCCGAGTCAAGTTCAGCTTCAGAGTCCAGCAGCAGCTCGGTGCTAACAGAGCTAATATCAGAAGCAGCAGGGACAGAGAGGGCTCATCAGACCCTCGTAGTGTTGTTGGAATAAGATTGTGAACTGTGAGTGATTAAACCCTACACATTGAGCTGTACAGTTCATGTCCGAAGTATATGCGCCGCGTGCACGCACGCACACGCGACCGGACGCGCGTGTCGAGATGTTTTGAGGAGGAGCCTTTGGACGCTAGATTCAAAAACTGCTCTCCTGATGAAATCCTCCGGAGTGCTGCTTTAATGTGGTTTTATATTTCAGTTTAAAAATTCCAAGGATCCTCACTTTTCTGTCATGTTGCATTTCTAAGCTACTAGCAAGCATACCAGACTTGAGACTGAGTCATGGGGCTTTTTTTGTTGTTGTTGTTGTTCTTGTGCACAAACTTCTAAAGCATGCAAATTGCAATTTTTGCAAGAAACTGGAAATTTAAAAAGATAGCTACAATGAAAAGGGAAGAAAATATGAAAATGGCACCATTCATCTATCTAACCATACATTCAATCAGTTAGACTGAAATCAAATAGAATTGTTTGTTAGAAGCAGACTTTCAAGGAGCCTTCTTTCTCTGACTCCAACTCTGTTTAAAAGCAGAACTATCAAATTCTCAAAATGTTTGCCTACAGCAAGTAATTTATTTTAGTTTCAGCGATAAAACTGGAAAAACCTGAACCTCATGACTGTAAAATAAACACATAACTACATAACAGGATGAATCTATTTATGTTTGTAATTTAGTTTCCTTATGAAACTAAAACACAGAGATTATGCAGAGGAATGGAACAAAGCATATCATGTGAATTATCTTGCAGCCAGCCAATAAAATAACTTAATTAGCCCCTAGAGATGTTTATCTTCAAAGCTCATATAAAGTGGATCCACTCAATGCAAAAACATACTTCACAGTGTGAGCAGAGTTAGTGCATTAGTCCAGCACCACTATATCTATATGTGCTGTTTATCTTACTTAATCTTTCTAGTGCCAATTCTTGGAAGTGAACTTTAGTTTCTTTTACAAAGGTTCCCTTTCTTATTCCTTTTCCCACCTTATTTACATTTTAACAATGAGTATGTGAAAGAAAACAAAAGGCTACTAGATAAGAGGTAACAGAACAAAAGTACCTTCACAATCCCTTACAGCCTGTAGAAGCTGCATATTTATGTTCTTGGTTGGAACAAAATATTTCAAAATCTCAATTATGATCAACAAGCGTCACATTTATTTGAATGCATTTCTCTATAATTTACATTCCCACATAAGCATGAGCCTTTCCATCACCTTAGGTAATTTCTGTATATTTATATAGAACAATTTATTCTCATTCTATAATTTGCACATTGATGACTTCCACAGAGAAATGTATTGGTGGGTTTAATTTGTATATTTTCCTGCTGTGATTGTATCAGTATGTGTGTGTGTGTTTATGTAGCATGGAGAACATCCAGAGCCTTAAACTGTGTGAAAGGCACTTTGCAAATTACATTGATCTCTCTGTAGACCTGCGTTCTACCTGCAGCTCATCCTAATGCCTGTTTTTCAGCTGCATCAAGGAAGTGGCATCTTTTATTGGTCCTATTATTTTATGCTTTTGGGCTTGTAATCTTATTTTCTTATTCTTTGTATTTATCTCCATATGTTGATGCACACCTGCTACAGCTTCCTCTATTAATTTTTCATTATTATGACTGGCAAGGTTTCTCATGTTCTATCCTTGTAATTATCCTATAAGCAGTGATTTAACAAGTGGCTTTTAACCTAAGAGGAGTACTGATTAGCGGGAGAATTAATTCTCAGTATTTTGTTCATCGTGTTCTATAACTTTGGAGTTTTCTTGTTTTTAGTCACTGAAAAACTAAGAAAAGTTTAGGCTAAATGGAAAGACTGCAATAATCTCTTTATGATGTATTGAGGAAGAATACCTGTACAGTCAAAATCCTTTTAATACACATTTGTCTCAAAGGAGTGATCTGAACCAGTCAGCTGCCTCCATCCAGCTTATGTAAAGTTCCAGAAAAATCCCAAATTATGTACAAATACTTCTGCATGCTTTATTTTGAAATAATTTTGTGCTTTTATTTTGAAGGTGCCCCCTACAACAGTTCCAGCTCCTAATTTGGAAGGAAAAAGGAGGTGGACAAAAATGTGTTGCCCACCTCTATCCATCTTTCTGAAAAATAAAATAATAGACAGAAGTAAAGGTTTTACAGAATAATTTAACTTAGTTAATGAAAGGGAATGTACTATTCATTCTATAAATACATAGCTTCCTTTTTGTTATTTGTAGCATTTATTGAGTTAGGAGTTTGTGGGAAGGGAAGGAAATTTTACAGCGCAGAAGCTTTATGACAATTCATAGTTGAACATTTAAAGATTGTGCAATCAGTTAAAAAATGTATTACTGTAAGTACACTAAAAGGTACTCAAGACAAATGGCAGGCTCCATCGATCCACAACAACTAATCAGTTAAGATATATTACAAATCGTAGGAAGAGTTTTAAGATCATGTTAGGTCAGTTAGGAAAACTCAAGCATAAATTAATCTTAATGATATCCCCCAACACTTGGGCAACTGCCAAGCATACATGCACAGTCATGAAATTTTCATGATAAAAATCCTACAAGATTATGAGGTGGTTTAATTTGCAAATTAAACACCAGACAAGTAAGTAGGGTGCAAATCAATCCAACACGTTCTAAATGCTAACAGTCTGATTGCTCAATGGAATTTAACACTCTGACTGTTGTGTGATGATGATTTCATATATGGTATTCAAACACGTTTCAGCATAAACAATGTTTACTAAATATATAATTGAGAGGCATATATAACTTTCAGTATAATAAGTCTAAAACCCAGTTATGGTGAATAATAGAGTAAGAAGATTAACGTAGAGCGCAGAAAATCTGATTCAGGATCTATTCACTACAGTCAGTATAATTTCTGCTCACCAAGCTGAGCAACACAAGTCAATGACTGAAACTCAATGACAGGCTTTGCAATGGTAAGTGATTTACACACATACTTTATGGTGATATTTAACCCTGTTTAGCAGGTCAGTAAGTAAGGGTTATTTATATACTGTAGAGCCTTTCAAGATTTAAATCACAAGGTGCTTTACAATTACAACAGGTGGGACAGAAATACACAGAGAAATGATAATAGAGTTACAGGCAAGAAAATAAACTACAGAGTAAGTAACTGATGCACAGGAGGTCACAGTTTGAAAAGAGACCACTGAGTCCACTGATCTCAGGCTCAGAGGGAGAGAGTTCCAGAGTCTGGGGGCCACAGCAGCAGATGATCTGTCTCCTTTGGTCTTTAGCCTGGTACGCTACACAACCAGTAGGCTTTGATCACTGGACCTCAGGGACCTGCTGGGGGTGTAGAGATGTAAATGTTCATTGATGTTTGCTGGTGCTGGTCCATCTAAGGCCCTAAAAAACATAACCAGGATCTTAAAATGAACTGTAGAAAATTAGGGCAGCCAGCAGTGTTGATCAAGTTACTTAGAAAAAGTAATTGGTTACTAATTACAGATTAGTTCTCCAATAAATTAATCCAGCTAATTTACTTATTACTTATTCTCAAAAGTAATTTGTTACTTTATTGATTACTTTAGTTAGTTACTTTTCAAAAAGTCGTCCAGTCTGAATACACTGTAAAGCAACAGACCTTTCAGCCTAATCCTATTCTTTCTGCATCCATCACATCAACCTGAATCAAATGAAAATGTTTCTTTTTAGAACTTACTTTATTAGTTTTGATCTTTGACCTTTATGCATATTGCATCAAGAAAAAAATTAATTAAATGCTAGCCTCTGACTTAAAGGAATTTGTTGAACATTTAAGCCTATTTTCTGCACATTCAACCATATTTTATGAAAATAAATCAAGTCTTTATCCTGCTGACCTATATTTTTTGGAGTGTAGTCTTCAAATTAGATACTTTATGTCATATTTTCTCAAGGTTGCAAGGTTGAAATTAAGATTTCAAAAGCAGGGGACACATAATTAGCTTAAGTACAAGGATGGGGGCTGGAAGTGGATTAGAGGAAATTGAACTGTTTAAACAGTGTCATGATATCAACTCTACATCGAAAAACAACAGCCAGTATCCCTTTATTATAATGTAACATTGTTTTTAGACAGTAAAAACTAAAGGGCTCAAAACTGCCTTTAAGAAAGTGCAGGGGACATCCCCCCGTGTGCCCCCCCCAAATCATGTCTATGTCTACTACAGCTTAACGCCGCTGTTGGTCTGTATTTTTTCTATGATGCTTCAGCAATGGCAGCGGGGGGGCTTGGGTGTATTAGGACCTAGTCAGAATTCTAGCACAAGCATTCTGAAACCATCTGTGACTGATCCAAAAAAGTTTGTTTAGACAGGTGAAGAGTGAGTTGAAGTAGTCCAAAGATGAAGAGATGACATCATGGATAACGATTTCCAGTTTGGTGCGGGAGGCAATGTAACTCAACTTAGCAATATTCCTGAGATAATAAAAGCAAGAGTGAACAAGAGAACTGACCTGAGCATCCAGAGTAAGAGCTGAGTCAAAGGTAACATCAAGATTCATGTCCTGTTTTTCTGCATTGGTGACCAGGTGCCTCTTATTAAAAAGATCTCTTGACTGCTATAATGTTGATGTGTACAGTGTGTTTTTACCTTCTCTTTGACTGACTCGAGTGTGTTGTTAAATCTCAGGTGAATGAGGGAGTCAAACTCCCAGGATTACACTCTTCTTTTGTCAGCTCTGATGATGGACTTCAGTGATGTTTGTTTTACATCAGAGACCCAGAGCTGCCACGCTCCTCCACCATGTCGAAGTAGTCGAAACTCTTAACGAGTCTCTTCAGATTCTACGAGGGGCCCTACATGGACTGTTATTGACTGTCTTGTTTTATTTGCCCTACATCCGCTGCCACTGTCCCATTGGACCAGTCATCCTTTGTCTATTCAGATAAATATACTTGTGTGTGAGTTCAGGAGACCATGAATGCCTTGAAGATTTGAGATAATGGGAATAAACACATGGAGGCAGCTCATGAAATCAGATATAAACCATCTACATAAATACAATCACAGCTTTACCACAGCAGAACAAGTGTCCCTGCAAGCTTCCTATGAGAATTATGAAGAACTAGTAAAATATTAACAAAAACCACTATGTATGTTTGTTTTGACAAACAAAAGATCAGGGTGCTCATTTATAAAACGTGCTTACGCACAAAATGGGCCAAAAAGTTGCATAGGTCAGTTTTTACGCAAAATTTGGGATTTATAAAAGAAAACGTAACGGAAAAATGTGCGCAACTCTAAGCAAACTTTAGACCTCACGTAAGCACATGTTGGAGACGTGAAACCAGTCAGAGCAGCTGGTGAGATGAAAAACGTTGAATTTATGACACAATTAAAGACTTGTAGACCCTCGCGCACACAGAACCAACAATCCCGTCTCTAAAAAGAATAAAAATTAAAATCTGAATGAAAATATGTCGCATCTTTGAATAATATCCCATTATGTTCATCCAGTCGTCTTCAGATTATATAACAAACTGCACTTATTGGTGCATTAATTGTGATTTCTGAGACTTAGGAATCCTGCAGTGACACTTGTGCGTAATACGCTGCGCAGCTCAGCCAGCAGGCAGACTCCGGATGAATGGGAGAGAGTTTTTAGAGATTTCTAGACAATGACTGGACAATCGATCAGCTGATAGATTCATTAGAGCATCCTATGGACCAACTGGGTCCAGTATTAGGATCAACAGAACCATCGGAACCAGTAAAACCTGGTGTCACCGGCCGTTCTGGGGTTTCAACCAGCGATTATTTTATTCAGCAGGTTGACTGTTTAACAGGATGAACAGCATGACGTGTCTTCCCCTTTGGATTAAAATAAATGTTGTCATTAAACGTTTCTCTTAGATCTTCACGATCTCTCTGTCAGTCTGACAGCAGACGCGCTGCAGCGAGACGTCTCTCGGAGCACTTCCGTGTTCGTAATTCGTCACATTTCACCACCTAATAAAACATTTTTCCGTTCTTCCACTTCACCACAAGCACCTCGAGTTTCAGCCTCTGTAAAATTACGCTTCCTAAACCTCTCTGTTGTCACGATTTACTGTTAAAAGCCAGAAACCCACCGGCTTATGCATATGCAATTATTCATGAGGTACTTAGCATTGACCGTATATGGCAGAATGTGGGTGTGTAGGAGGAGGCTTCTGACCCAAAAACAGCTGAGCGCAGTTCTAGGTCTGACATCGATTTATAAAGCAGAATTGCGTGGATCTGTGCGTCCGCAGGGTTTTATAAATCGGAAATGGAATTTGCATACCTAAAGTTGTTTGGCTGAGCTTAAGCAAGTTTTAGTAAGGATTCTACGCAAAGTTTTATAAATGAGCACCCTGAACTGCAATGGTAAAAAAAGCTAAATAAGAAGTACAAGATTACTGTAATTCTGTAACATAACAACACCCATTTGTTCTACTGAAAACACCAACCAAAAAACTCCACATAGAAAAAACCTATTCAAGATTCAAACCAGAGCATTTTTCTGAAAAAATGACAGTATTCACCACCGCCTTGTCCTTTGTTGATAGTTTGTTTTGCATTGAGAAGCCAGTAAAATTGAGTATTTCTGACCAAAGTCCAGCATTTATTGGCTACATGTTGACAGAGGTTATGACAGGGTCATAAGCCAGGTACAGCAGGTGGCTCAACTTAGAAAACTAATTTGATAACATATCATTTCATAGCAATGTGCAAATACAGTGTAGCTATCAAAAAGGCATTTCATTAGCATAACATATATATTTATATATTGCACAGCACTATGGGTTTGAAAATACATTGAGTTCAGTACTAGTGCAATAAAAAAACTTAGCTTGTGGAGTTCTGCCTTTGGAATCTATCTATCTATTTCTATCTATCTATCTATCTATCTATCTATCTATCTATCTATCTATCTATCTATCTATCTATCTATCTATCTATCTATCTATCTATCATCTATCTATCTATCTATCTATCTATCTATCTATCTATCTATCTATCTATATATATACATATATACACACACACATATATATATATATATATATATATATATATATATATATATATATATATATATATATATATATATATATATATATATATATATATATATATCCTGGTATCTCCACAGATACCAATAACAAACTCTGGGTCATCACAAAGCCACACACTATTTTTGACATTTTTCTTTCAAATGTCATCCATAAAATCAGTTATAGATGTGAAAAAATGATCAACCGAGCTGAAACACATGATACACATGAAACATGATGAAAAATAGAAAATATTAGGTTTTAGCCTTACAGCAACCGTACATCCCTAAAAACTCCTAACTTTTGTTGCAAAAGTGTCTACGAGGAAGTGTTTACAAACTAACTGGGATTACACTTTTCTTTAATTTTGTGTTTCCAACTAGTTGCCAAAAGCTGCAGTCAAGTGAGATTATGTTTATTTCCTTCCTCTTGTCCAATTCTTTTTGCCATAGAGATTTCACAACTATAAATTTCTAATAGCTTGCTTCAATTTTTAAACTGACCTTGAAAGAGAGTGATGATAAGAAAGTATAGGTCAGGATGCACCACTGAAGAAGTCTTTCCTGCATTCATAATGTATAGAGATGGTGTGGTGAGTCAACACTGCGTTGTAAACTGAAATTAAAATTAAAATATTTTCATAAAGATATGTACATTATGCATCAAAGGCATAGTTATATGATACAACTCTGCTGTGTCACATTTTTGTCCTTTATCCAAACCTCTTCCTGACTGATTAACGACCATTGCTTTTCCAAAGTGAATCACTACATCTAACTTTACCATCCATGCTAAAATAATGTGCTGATGGAAAGATAGTAAGTATGGTGAACATTAAAAATGTTTCATCAGCAGTTTGTTTCATATGAGCAACAAATGCCAAACACAGCTACCTCTCAGTTCTAGCAAATGAGGCGCTAACCAGGCTGGCTGCCGGGGCAACAGGTTAACTGGATCCAGGGAGAATAATGTGAGAGAGGTTGCACACATGTGCGAAAACAGGCTGAAACTGATCCAGAATCAATTTTTATCATCTCTGCTGCAGCTGCTGCCTGGTTGGGTGATTTAAAGGAGACCTGAACCATGTCGTTATGGAGTGGAGACTGACTTACACTCGGACGTGAAAAATGCTTTGGATTTTTGTGTGTCTGGAAAGCTGTTCCAGGGTGGGAAACTTACCCCTGCAGATGGTACCATTGCCCACGTAGCCCGGCTTGCAGGTACACAGGTGTCCTCTGATGGTGTTGGTGCAGATGGCGTTCTCATCACACAAATTTTGGCCACTGGCACATTCATCGTGCTCTGTGGGAGAGGGACAGAGAAACTCCACACTTAGAATAGCTGAGAAGTGTCTCTTTGTTATGTGAAAAATGGAGGAGTTGCTTCTTATTCAACTGAAAAGCAAAAGAAACTCCACTCTGAAAGGAAGTCAAGCAGCTTCCTCTTTTTGGCTGAGGAAACAAGACGATAGCTGAGATTTTATAACAGCCATCTCCCCAAACAACCATGTTTCCAAACAGTTTTTTTCTGCTTGGCGTGCTCACAATGGATTTGGAGTGTGTGCTGATTCATGAGAGTCATTTTCAACATTAAAAGCTCTGCAGCTTTTTCTGGCTGTTACTTAAAAACCATCATTAGCAGCAGAGGCCCAAGGAGCAACCACTGATGTGTACCAGGTGCACTGACTGACTAACTGCTGTGGATCAGCCTCATTTAGACTAATGATTTAGGCTTCGTTAGTGCACTCCCACTATTGAACATTTGCAGAACAGTGCACTGCAAAAATTGAAACTAAAGTTAGTTGAAGTAACTTAGGTTAAGGCTACATGTGCTTGTTTTACTTTTTTTTTTAATGTTTATTCATTTTTTTAAAAGAATTTACCATGAGAAAATTAAACATTTTAAAAATATATTAGTGTTTTCTTTCTCCATGTAAAAGTGTTGTGACATACTGTGATTAATAGATGGGTATCCTTCAAGAGCAAAAGCCACATGGGTTATCAAGATCCCTCTCTAGGTGATCAGGTGCAGTCAAACATTTTCTGACACAATATGCCTGCAATGACTAAAAAAAGGCCTATGAACTGGGGCTTAGCTGTAGAGCAGACATCACCAAATGACTGCTGACTGCGGGTCCGGACCCAGAGCTGGTTCTGTCCGGACCACGCAGCAAATCCAGATCTCGTTCCAGGGGTTTTGATTGGGGCTTGTTAATATATTTTGAACACCATGAAAAAATTCTTCAGATAGGGCCACTATCCTACATGCTTTAGTTATTTCTCTGCTTCATGACGCCTGAATAAATCAACAGGTAGTCTGTCAGCTTCTGGATAACTTTAGGACTTGATGAAAGGGTAATACATACAGAATCAGGTGTGATGGTGCAGGGAAACATCTAAAACATGCAAGACCCAAATTTGACATTACCACTTAAGACATGTATTATTTTATAATCCATTCTTTATTTGCACCTCTTCAAGAAAATCCAACAGGAAAGTGAACTGACTGTTAAAGCTGGCGTTTATTTGTAGCTGTGCTTCATTAATATTGTCAGTCAGCAGCACTGCTTTTAAAGGCATACTCAGTAGCCAGGTAAACAATGTAGCTTTTAACATTTTTTAAAGCCTCTTAACAACGTTCTAATATAATATAGCCATAAAAATATTGTGGAGATTAAAAAAATTTTTAAAAATCAATAAAGTAGTTGTCCCGCAGTTCTCTAGAAACTTCAGCCAATCCTATCGTTCAGTCTGAACGATAGGATTGGACAATCCAGCTGTCTGTCTGCTGCATTTCCTCACTGCTTGGATTGGCATTAATCTGCCCGGACACATTTTGGGGCAGAACATCCCGGAAGTGAAAGTGAAAGTAGACGTAGGACAGAACCGGCTGTTAGCGCTTCCATTTTAAGATAAAAATACCAGAGTCCCCCTCAAAAAGCACCTTTTCAGCTAGCAGAAAACTAAAAATGCTTGGAGGTGAAAAGAGGAAAAGCTGGGGGAACATTTCTGCAGCTGGAGTTATACTCTGCTTTGTCACCTTTGCAAACCGTGGTCCCAATGTCCGCGGGGGGCTGGCGTAAGGATTTTACCCGACGGGAGGGATGAGTTCACTGAGACGTGTTTCTGTAAAATAGCTAGCGAGACCTCGTTTGTTTATCTGGCTACTGAGTATGGCTTTAAGTTGCTGAGTTAAAAATAATGATAACAGCAAAACTTTAAAAAAAAAAAAAAGGCTGGTCATTAATCTCTCAACAGTGTATGAATTGAGCTCATGCATACATTCACATAAAGCTTTTATGAGTGCAGGAAAAAGCATGTTTGGGTGGTAAATGCGTCTGTGTTTAGATGTCTGTAAAGTGAAAATGTAGCCTTAAATCAATTATATGTACAGAAGATAGCTCTTAATATTAGCATTCGAATATCATGGAAATATATCAACAGATTTTAGAGGTTTTCAGACCACTCAGTTTACTTCATACATATCTATATGCTGTTGCTGTTCATGAACATCAGAATAGCAATTGACTACATGCGGCGACTTATTGAAGTAATTTAATTTGTTACCTGAAATAAAGTGATTCTGAGATGGAAAAAAACTGAGTATGAAAAATAAAACATCTTTGAAGCATCTCTAGAATTAACAGACACAAACCAACAGGTCTGATATCAGTTCCATCCATTCCAGCAACAAGACAAATTCCTTGAAAGAAACAGAAGATGTGGCAGTATAATTAGATCAAGAGAGTGTTTCTGTTTTAGGTAAACATGCAAATGTCACCTTTCCTACCTAGTAATTTTAACTCCAAACTGTGACATTTTCACAGTGATTCAGTCATTGTTTTGCTTGTTTAGCTTCAGTCCTTAATCACAAATGTCTGTGCAAAAAAAAAAAAAAATCTCATTCCCTCAGATGGTAGAAAGGGGTTGAAATCCTGAAGTTTAATGATCATGAGTAAGGATTTTGTTTTTTTTAACCTGTTGGTTACAACTTTAACATTAAAAAAACATATGGAAATTAGACTATTCTCAGTGGCTCAAAAGAATTGTTTGAAACAAGGAATAATTTTACCAAACAAAGCAGCTCAAAGGTTAGCAAAAATAAAAATGCATCCAGAAATCTATTACAGCATGGCGATGCTCTGTTGAATGCATCTCGTGCTTTCTGGGTCAGTGTTTTGGATCCTGCTGGGAATTATGAAGTGCTCTCTTGATTTATTTCTGTTTGCTGTTAGCTATAGTTCAGAAGGAAAAAGGAGGTGGGTTTAATATAGCAGGCTGTATGACTAATTACCACTAAGAGACCTTTTACTTAACATTACAGTTTCTACTCTCTGCTCTCAGTGTGTAAGAATGTTTCTGAGCAAAACTACTTCTGTTTAGTGATCACTAAATAAAGAAGAGTTGTTTTTTTAAAGCTTGGCAATGCCGTGTTTGAAAACTACCTCAGTCATATATTTTTTTAAATGTTATTTTTTTTTTACTAAAATATTTATTTTCTGGTAATTTTTCCTGGTTTTTGTCAAATAAATTCTCCCACTTTTCAAAGTGTAGGACATTTTAGGTTTTTCAAAGTTTATTTATTGATTACAGAAGACACTTAGCAAAAAAATGACCATTTCCTTTAGTGAATCACTGTATGTGGAAGTGCAGAAATATTCACACGATCCCTCGAAAACGTCCCATCTTAGACCACAGTGCTTGATGTCTAAAGCAACAGCAGTTAATTGCTGGACCTAATACCAGAGCAGCAGCCTATAATTCCTCAAACCACAATGTTGCATAAAAACCTCATAATTATGTTTTTGACTCTCAATTGTGAACTTGTCTTCTGATTATTACAAGAAGAAGATAAACCAGATTAAAAGACTGTTTTCCATCTTGTAATTGAGTTCTTGCTCAGTCTTGTGTTATAAATCCATCTCACTTATTTCCTGCCCACAGAGCTCTTTGAGCCCCTGGAAAAGGGCCTAAAATCACTTCTTGATGAGCTGTGGGAGATTTAGTTGAACTTGAGCAAAGATAATGAAAAAGAAGCCTTTGGTACATGATGTGTTAAAAGTCAGGAAATAATCAAGTGAAATCACTGTAGTTTCAACACGTATTAAAATAAGTGTGATTATGATTTGGGTTATAGTTGGGTAGTTTTATTTAATTCAGGAGTCCTCATTAGTTATTCCAGGGCAGAAAAAGATCATGCACATCAGAACATTGCAGGAGATACGCAGAGTTTTGTCATTATTCTTTCATTTTCCCCATTGCATAGCTAACAAGTCATGGTAAAGTCAAAGTACAACCTCTTGTAACTCTACGTAGAGCAGTGGTACTCAACAGGTGGCGTGCAGACCTCCTATTTCTGGCCCTTTAATGTGTCCCCAAAGCTCTCAATATTTCATAAAATCCATTGCAAAAAGTGAAGTGAAGAAGTGATGCTACTGCAGGCAGCATCAACCCCCTCCCCCTCGACCAATCGTGAGCCCCCCATGCTGTTAATATAGAATCCATTGCAAACCGCCACTGCATCTCTGGTGCTGCTCCAGGAAGTGGAGCTACTGCAGGCAAGCAGCGACACGTACCCCCCCC
>SSNR01000007.1:4970005-4984249 GCA_006937965.1 Callopanchax toddi | reverse complement strand
CCCCCCCCCCCCCCCAAGCAGTTATTTCTTCATAAAATCCACAGCAAATTGCCGCCGCATCTCCTGTGCTGCTCCAGAAAGTGGAGCTGTGCCCTCCTCCCCCGTCCTGACCCACCGCACGCAGCCCGCCTTCTCAGATTCATAGGCAGCAACAAATGTCTCCAAAATCAAAGCTGCAAATGAGATCTGGACCAGAACTAGAACCCAGCCCAGGACCAGAATCCTGGACCAGAACCAGGAACAGAACTAGGACTGAAACCAGAACCAAGCTAACCATCTATCATTTAGCTCTTTGTTTTGGTAATGATTTCAGATTGCCAGCTGTGCTGCTGGTTTAACTCTTTAAGCTTCTTATAACTATAACTTTTTAAAAATGTGTCAAACTGCTTCAGAAACATAAACTTTCTGAAAACAACATAAAAAGATTGTTTCAGAGTTGATGTGCAGGTACCACCCTTTTTGACTTGTATTATAAAAGAACCTGAGTTATATAGTGTTCAGTGAAGTTCCTTAAACCTGCACTAAATAATAACAATAGATCTTGGATGTTTATAAAAAAACAAAACAAGGTTAATTGATTTTTTTTCCAACATGTTTATTGATTCCAAACTCACTGATGTGCTTATTAAAGTAATTAAAGTGCAGTTAATTCATCTTCAGTTAGAATCAAACATGACTTTAGATGATTAAAAACAATAGTTGATGCTGCTGTTTGAGGGATTTACAAGACAGCTGCATAACGTATGCATCCTCTAAATCAAATCATAAGTTGTGTGAAAGTGCCAGTACTCCACAGCTGCCCGCACTAAAGACACACACAAACACACACTTTCCTCATTGATATACGAAAGCTTTAGTGGGAGTCATGACTAATACATTCAGCTTAATTAATGAGTGGTACTTGTGAAGCCCTGAAGCAACTGGGAGAAATGATTTAGCCTTCCTTGTCCTGTAGATTTCCTCCCCATGTTGAACTATGAAGTGGAGGCGGGATGTTAAAGAGTTTGTGTGAAGAGGTAGGAAAAGCAGGCTTGGATTATGGTGATACATGATTAAATATTCAGTGTGTTAATGGCTGTGAGCTGATGAAGAGGAAGAGCAACGTAAAACACTGATGGACGAAGACGCTTGTAAATGCTGTTTAGTGTCTGCAGGGCGAGCTAAAATTACAGAGCAGTGCAAACCAACAGATGGACTCAGTGACTTGATGAACGAGAAGCAAGTGGAAAATAAAAAAATCTGAATATGCAACTAATCATATAGCGCGCTTAGGGGAGAGACTTAGTTCAAACTGAACTATAAATGTTTTTTTTTATTTGGCTTTGGTATCTGCTTCATCTATTCAGTGTTAGGATGGTGAATGAAAGGTTCACGTGTGTGACGGAAAACCAAACTGATAAGAAGTCCATTTAAATCAACCAAGTTTTTACACATTGTGGTGAAAAAGCATCATTCTGGTGCTAATCTTTTAATAAATCCACAAGAGAAACATTAATACACCAACGCTTAGTGATTAGTGACGCATTGTCCAGATGCATTGAACCTTGAAACAAATGAAACAGTAGTTGTTTTGCAAATAGAAGACAAATGTGAACATTGTTTAAGCTCATGATGTCATTTAAGTCATTTTTCTGATCATGGAATCAAGGGCTGGTTTTATTAAGTTTTTTTGTTTTTGTTATTTTTCTTTTGGATCTCATTTTTCAAATGCTCAACATTCAATAAAGATATCAAGGAAAAACAACAAAACCAAACACTTATCTAATCCTTTAGTACTCACTACAATACTTGACAATTCTACATTTCAACCCTACTGTTATCCACAGATTGTTTTTCCTTTTGTACAAGTTTTCCTTTTTAAATAAAACACTTTCAAGCAGTACATTTTAATAAAGTGACCATATATGGTTCATTTCCCCTCTGTTGTTAAAATGAGTCTACAAAAACATATTTATAAAATATACAATAAAAACACAAAAAAAAGACATGTTTTTTTTTTTGATAAACATTCTAGAACAAGTGCAGCAGTGGATGTCAGTGGAAGTTACCAAATATGATCATTTACCCAGTAAAGGATTAAAGCAGGACTGTCAGGAAATCAGTGTGCACTGATCTGTAAATGGCTAAGTGATAACAGTGCCTGTTATCAACAGCTGCTTTGTCAATAAACTTCTGCAGCTATCTGAGGGCTGCATGACAGATATGTCACTGCAGTTTCACTGATAATGACCATCCACTGGGTCAACCTCTTATACAAGCCCGGGTCGGTACTGGAACAGGCCCTCATCAGAAATTTAAGAAACAATGAGGACAGATGAGATATGGCCTGGCATAAAAAACTCATCTAGACAAGGACTAGAAGCGTTTACAACAATATCAAATGGACAAAATCAGAAGAGTTCTCTAGCATTAGTAGAGGAAGCTGCTATCGGACCTGAAGCTCAAAAGGCTGAAAAACCAAAACATTATGTCAATACGTCAATAATGAATGCGTTCTAGTTTAAAATGTAATGGTTACTTTTCAAGAGTTTCATTAAAATTAATCCAGTGGTTCATGCATTAATCCTGTGGTATAACAGACAGACATGTTCTAAACAGAGAAGTTGCAGAACATGTAGCACTTGGAGTGATTTATAGGGATCAGTTACTAACGCACCAAATTTTAATTGGACTGTAACAATACATTTGTTGATGATGTCACAGAACAGATGTCATGGATGAATGCCAGCGACCAGATAAAGAATAAATTCGTTACAGGCATTCACCATGTCTTTTCTAAAAGCCTAGACTTTTTGAAAATGCTCACTGCTAACTGCCACGACAGAAAAGGGGTAAAGAAAGAAATGACCTAAAGCGCTCTACAGCAAAGCAAAGCATTAATGATTAATTCAGAATGCACACAGGAGCTTGAAGAACTGCCTATTTCTTTCAAAGCAGCAATGTTCAAAAGTGTTACTGTTCCCAAGAGGGTGGTTAATATATGGAAAGCCAAAAGGATCATAATTTGTTTATGAAAAACCAAATGAGTCACGTTTTTTTACACTTTGAAACCCCCTCTGGTGGCTGGCAAACGCTGCTAATACAGAATTAGGCACTTTATAAAAGCCATGTGGTAAAAAACAACAAAACAAAAACAAAAAATAGTTTCATTTTCCTGTTGTACCAAACCCTCACCTAACTGTGAATCCAAAATTGAGTTACATCTCACACCAGGATTTATTCATACATCACACCCCTAATACCCAATGATTACGTTCTGAGAGTTTCATTAAAATCTGTTCAGCAGATCACAAGATATGTTTCTAACAAACAGACAGGTCTTGTCTATTATGAAAATATCAATAATATATGTTAGAAAGTTAGTTAGTTTCCTCATTATCGCTTGCTGTTCGCCTTTCGCTGGCAGGCAGTACTGATGAGTATGAATATACTGCAGAAGAGTCTTATTAAAAACTTCACTAGCAGTCATGACATACATCTACAGCTCTGCAACTGAAAATTAAAAATTTGTGACCCAATAAAAATGGGCTCAGGTGTAGCTCTCTAACAAAGTCCATCAAATAGATATGTTACCCCTTATTATAGCTTTGGAAAACAACACCAAGAAGCTAAATTGTGAAACCCAACATCATTCCATAAGTCTTTAACAAGTGCATTGTTCTGAAACTCCAGACCCACATTGCACCAGCATTGCATCTGGTGAATCAAACAACACCCCTCAAAAAAAGGGGAGGACATCTGTTCAACACAAGAAAGCCTCCTTTGCATTTTTAGGCTTTTTAAAGTTTAATGAACTGTCTTTTTTTTTCCTTGTTGATGAGTATTTTGTTGTTTGTTCAAAAGCACCAGAGCATGCCACAGGGCACCTAGACAGCTGTTGCCTCAGGCAGGCTGGTTCAGAGACTCTCCTCACAAGCTGCATCAGAGCCTTCAGGAGGAGAAAAGTAAATAAGAAAAAACATCAGGTTGCATCAAATTAGAAAACACATCGAAAACGGTCTGACACATTGGACTAAATCAACCAGAAAACAAAACAAATGACCTGACCACAGGTAATCAACACACAGCTGAGCAGACTCTGGTCATGGAAACAAAGGGCTGCCAGTAGTTCTCTAGCTGATCCCAGTATGTGGCTGCAGCAACCAACATGAGAAAGATGTAAACCCTCTTTACCTTCTGTTCAGCTAGAGCTGAACATCAGAGGTAAATTTTACCCAAACCTTGTTTTCTGTTCTGTATCCAGTATCTTGTGTGTCTCATGGTACTGAGCTGTCCAAATGTGGCATTTATGTACATTTTACTATACTTTAAATTCAAATATGATTTTTAATTTTTTAATTTGAAAAAAAAAATCATTCTAAAAGATGAGATTTAGTTGTCAAACAAAACTTTTTCCAAAAAGTGTATTTTGAAAAAGGGGGTCGGGTTAGGGTTGACCTGTTAGCCTAGTTAACTAGACTGTCAGTTCTGCTCTGCAGACTCTGGTCTAGGCACGCTCCATTGGAACCTCTACAGCCCACTGATTGGTCCGGTCAGTCTCGTACCGGGCCAATCACAGTGCTCCAATGGTTTGGTGGGCGGGATTAGCCGATGACGGCTGAGCTCTGACTCTGAATTTAAACACGGCGGCAGCTCGGGAACTGTGTTTGTTAGAAACGTCTTTCTCATCAACTTTGGACGATTTAGATTTGGGCTTTTCTTTAAGATGTGAACAGATAGAGGTGCTTAAGTCTTTTATTTTGAAAGAGGATTTATTGGCCACTTTGCCGACAGGATACGGTAAAAGTTTAATCTATCAGCTGGTTCTGGTTGTTGCTAAACAGCTCTGATTGGTCCTAGCACTATCCAATAGCATGTGAAGACGGTTTGATTGACAACCGTTGATCCTGCCCCTATGAATGAGTCATTTCAGTGAACCGTGGCCAGAATATATCCACATATATAGTCTGGCTTGCCAGGCTAAGTAACTGTGGCAACATTGTAAAATTATATTTGAGATTCACAATATATTTGCCTAATAAATTAAAAGTTAAAAGATATTAAAATAAATGTGTCTTAGAAGGCAGTTCTTTAAAAATAATCCATAATGTTGAAGCTCTTCTAATAAGTCAATGTTTTGAAACAATCACCCTAGACATTTGCTTACACATGTGCATTTATTCTAACTACTTATTAATTAATTATATTAAAGCGGCACTCCGGAGGATTTCATCAGGAGAGCAGTTTTTGAATCTAGCGTCCAAAGGCTCCTCCTCAAAACATCTCGACACGCGCGTCCGGTCGCGTGTGCGCGCGTGCACGCGGCGCATATACTTCGGACATGAACTGTACCGCTCAATGTGTAGGGTTTAATCACTCACAGTTCACAATCTTATTCCAACAATACTACGAGGGTCTGAAGAGCCCTCTCTGTCCCTGCTGCTTCTGATATTAGCTCTGTTAGCAGAGAGCTGCTGCTGGACTCTGAAGCTGAACTTGACTCGGCCCTGGATGAACTTTCTGACCAAAATAAACGCATAATCCTGTCAAGCCTTGCCATTCTGTGAGGTGAAAGGTTTAAAAATAAAAATAAATCCATCTTTAGCTGGAGAATGGGTAGGTTTTTAGTAGAAATCAGCTGTGAGTCGGTGAACGGCTGAGACGGCAGAGAAACACACGGAGCGTCCTGTACGACAGCGCCCCCTACTGGTACAGGTTTGGTCGATGCGCGTGCATGTTCAGACAATGCAGAAATTTGAATTTCATTGGCTGAAAAATGTCGGCGGCAAGAAATAATGGAAAGGGGTCTCTAGGAGGAAGGAGGGTCTTCATCAGAATGACAGATGTTGTGGAACTCAACCCATAGATCATAGTTTAGACCTGAAATATCATTTAAAACATTTAGAAAACTCTGATACAGAGAAAAATGCTCCAGAGAGCCGCTTTAAGTAAACAGTCATTTGTATATTTAAGCATTTTTAGCAACTCAGTTAAGTAAAGTGTGAATGGTGTCAATCACACCTTTATATACATTATAGAAGACATTGTTTATTTGCCTTTTCAAACACCCACCCTAATAATAAATGATCATGTCAAGGAAAAGTTATTACATTGCAAGCGGTTGGCTCATCGATGCTCGGGGAGATAACAGCCGTCTAATATGAGCATGCTGTCTGTCTCTGTCAGATTTGGCCTAATTAGTGATGATTAGAGAGTGATGTAGAGTCAAGTCTGGACACGCTGACGTGACCCCTGAAGCGCCGGGCTAATGATGCATAATAACTGATCAGCAGAATCACGGACAGCTGCCCTTTCACCCACTGAGGTCAGCTCACTGTCAACCTGCTGAAGAACATAAGGTGCTTAAAAATCAAAGGGGAAAAAACGCTTTAATTTTATCATTTGACAAACATGTTTCTTCTCCACTTGAAGTAAAAGATCACTCCCAACCAGTGGAGTCCACCTTTATCTGGTAGAGAACCACGGGCTCAGATTTAGAGGAGCTGACTTTCACCCAGACTGCTTCACACTCCGCTGCAAACCAGCCCAGTGAACACTGAAGGTCAGGTCTGAAGACGGCACCAGAAATGAGGTTTCCAACCAAGACATTCTCCTCTCCATGGCTACATTATTAGATCCTGTCCATGAACACCACAAACAAGATTATATATCAGGGGCAGCCCTAGGAGAAAAAAAAGATGGTTCTTTAGCTGATTCTTGAAAGTGTCCGTTGAGTCCATAGAATGAAAATTAGAAGGCAAAGCGTTAGAGAGCGAGACAGCTAACTGCAAAGGCTCTGTCCTCTTTAGGTTTCAGTTTGGATTTGAGGACAGAAAGCAAACCCTGATCAGTTCACCTCAGAGTCCTGGTGGTGACATAGGGGGGTAAGCTTATTAGATGTATGAGAATGTATTACCATACGGAGCCTCACAAGTCCAAACCAGAAACTGGGTTCTGTACTGAACAGGGAGCTGAGCTCAGTGAAGGCGTGACATAGAAGCGCTTTGAGGACCAAGACAAAAGTTTAGTTTCTGCATTATGGACAAGCTGAAGACGTTTTTATTTAGGTAAGCAGAAAATTACAATAATCAATACAGGATTAAAAAAGAATGAATCTCAATCTTAGAAATGATGGAGCTCAGTTTACTAACATTCTTCAATAATGTACTGTATCCTCTCTGGCCTATGGGAACGTCTCCAGGAGGCACTGGGGAGGATCACTGGGGACAGAAACATCTGGCCTGTCACACCAGAACTGTGATTGAAGTGGAAGATAATAGATGGGTGCCAAACAACAAAGCCTATGACATCACTCAGTTAACAGCATAAATGATTAGTGAGATTTAGATTCCTTAATCTATCATATCAAATGTAATTTATACTTATGAGTTAAAGTTGTCTCAAAGCAAGAAGGTTGCAGGTTTGACGACTGACTGAGGCCTTTTGAAGACTGTATAATCTCCTCATGCATGTGTGGGTTGGGTTAACTGGTTATCCTTAATCATCACTAGGTGTGTGTGTTTTTGTCTCTGTGTCCCTGTGACGGACTGGCAGCCTGTCCAGGGTGTAACCCGCCTGACTTCCATTTACTTCAAGATTTGCAGTCTGTGACAACAGGAACAAGCATGTAAAAAAACTTGTATGCATGTATGGATATTTACACAATTGTCTCATTTTCTCAGTTTAGACTCTTTTTATTATTTGTTTCTGCAGGTGAAGGGGTGATGTAAGCTGCAGAAGAAGCCTCAGGCTAAAGCAGAACTTTAACATTTTAAAATTAGCATGGTGCGAACAACAAATTGACCAAAATAATGACTTATTTTCCCTGCATCATCTGATTAACTTTTTTATACTTTCTCATTCACCTTCAACTGTTGTCAAATGAAATTCAACCCAATCCATGATAAAACCCAACAAATAGAACTAACAGCTAATCATGTGTCACATTTTGTAGTGTGCACTGAATATGCTTCAGAATGTGTGTCAAGAGATTACTTAAAAACGAAATGACATGACTGGATTTGTAATTAGAATTAAACAACAAAATGATTGTTATTCAAGTCTTACTAAAGCTATTATGGAGACCTATTATTACACACAGCAGGGATTCTGCTCCGTCTTCTGAGAAGCATCACCACTACAAATATTATAGGATTATTGGATGCTTTGTTCAGTAGTTAGTATGATAGAAGGTGCTACCAGCTAGATGGAAAAAAAATGTTTAGACTACAAGAAAATGCATAATCTTTTATGTTGATCCTTTGGTTATACAGTATAAATCTCTGAAAAATATCCTAAATTTATGTGTTAAAAAACCTGAAAAATACTTTTTTAAGCAGCTAAAGCATTTTATTTAAAAAAAAAAAAGCTGTTTTTTTCCACAAAGACATTCATTTGTTTAAACAGGGCTGAAAAAATTTTTGGATAGAGGAATTTTCAGCCATAAAAAATAGCACAACTATTTTGCTTGGTTTTGGCATTCAGACTAAACAATACTGACTGGATGCTAGACATCTTGTAGCAAGGAGATCCTTTTTAAGAGGGAACATTTGGTTCAACAAAACCTTGTCAGTCATGATACTTTTATAAAAACGGCTAGATGCCAGTGATATCAGAAGGGAACGGATCTATTCCACCAGCATAATTATTTCCAACCTTCTTCTTCTTAAAGCACAGAATGCTGGATCGTCAGAGCAGTTTTACTTCATGACAGGAACATTTACTCATCCTGTTGAGTAGTTTACTGAATTTCTGTCGTGATGGACTGCATCCGGCTTGGGCAGAAGAGGAGAAAAGAAAATCTTTTTTTAAAGGAAGATTTGGTTTATAGGAGCTTAGTGAGCCATGCAACTTGCAAGAGCAATGTAATAACTTTATTGTGTTCATGTTTTCTTAGTGTGGTTGATGTTCCTGATTTAAGTGTCTGTCCCCCCATATTCCTGATCTGAAATCTGTGATTTTTATCACCTTTTCTATGATGGATCTGTGTCTCTTTTCTTTCTGCCGGTGTGCAGATTGTTCTTTTTGTCTGTAGATCTTTCACCATTCCGGCAGAGAATAATGATCAGGACAGGTGTTTAGCTGTGAGGAAAAAAAACAAAAACAAATCTATACACAAATTAATCAATGCCTCAGTTGTTCATGGGAAGGCCAACTGAAACAGTTCTTATGGAGGAAAGATTCCTATGGGAGTTACCATGGAAGCTTAGAGAAAGAGTGAGTGTGCGTGTGTGTCCACTCGAACAAATTAATCTGAGTGTGTGAAAAGATGTATAACCAATGAAGACAGTTTTATGCACACAATATAACAAGCATTAAGTTATAATAAGCAACAATGACAGGTGTCAAATGAATAAAACAACCTACCTAAAGTTTATGAAAATGATCTTTTTTGTTTGTTTGTTTTGTCTGGTCAGAGGTCTTGCGTGGACAAAGTCATGAAATCTCATGCCATGCAGATTAGAAGAAAACATATTTTTTAATATTTTTAAATGTGCTGTAAAATAGTGAAAAAGACCACAAGAACAGATTAGATGATGAAGAGCTCATGAAGTGAGACTTATTTATTGGTAAAGTCATTAAGGAAATTATCTTACATTTTCATTAAAACTGAATCATATCTGTGTTTTGTTTAACAGTTTTTTAAAAATAACTTTTATTTTAGCCCCATATCCTCCTACTGGTAAATATCGATGAAGTCTCCTTACAGCAGATAATCTTTACGCCACTTTGTTTGATGCTGAAGTTCTTACTTTTAAAACTGCACATATTTTACTGCTGCATCAGTGTGCATCTGGGAATCTTTGAGTAAAACCAACACCTCATGATTCACTTTAACTTTGCTTAATAAATTCCTAAAACATGTCCTCATCCCTCAAGCTGCCTTGCCTCATTCAATAATGTCAAGGAGAACACTTCAGTAACGTGGAGTTTAATGGTCTGTGACAAGCTCATAAAAAAGAACAGAGCACGGCAGAAATTACAAGGTTTAACCCCCCCAACAGACACACACACACCCACACATACACAAACTTCATTTCTTTATTTTTTTTTTTTGGCCCACATAAAATTGTCATGTTCATTCTCAGCCTTGCTGCTCACCTTTACATGAGGTGAACCAGCAGAGATCTGTCCTGCGCCACGGGGCAAAATATATTGAATGCTTGTCATAGCATTCAGCGTGAGGACAGAGGTTCCCATTAAATTAGTTGGGGAACATTTCTGTATTCCCTGCTGTAATATACCTGAGGTTTAAGAGGCTGTTTTCTTCTGACCCAACAGTCAATTTAAACACCTTTTCCCTGCACGACTGCATGGAAGGCATATGTGTGTGTGTTTTTAAAATAGCAAAATATTGATAAAACCCAACATGGATTTGAGTTTCTAGCACTGGACTCTGTTAGAAAGTACCATATTTGCCTGACTATATAACATTGTCCTAATATAAGACGACACACACTTTTACAAAAGGTACTTTTTGGAAAAAGGCTTTTTGTAAAAAAAAAAAAAAAAAAAAGTCATGGCACACACCTGTGGAGGATTAGTGCATGAAACAGGAGCAGGAACACAGAAAAACACAGGGGAGAAGACAGGCAGAACTGAACACAAGCGGGGCACGACATGACCGTCTCACAGCCGGACGGGTTCGCCAGAAAGAGGCATCGCATTTGTCAGTCTTCTTCCACAGAACCACCCTGAGCAGGATCACTTCCCCTGCTGGGTCCATAGCTGGTCTCAGGGACTGCTGCAATGCAGTGGGAGAGCTCAGAGACTGCAGTGGCACAGGTGGTTTCTGGGACCACTGCAGAAATGGCACAGGGACCCCACTTTTCAGCGCCTTGCCTTTGGCGGGATGGTGGCCAGACAAGTCCTCCAGTGACGCACCCAACCCCGAGCCCTCCAGTGTTGCCGCAGCTGAGCTGGAGCCCTTCAATGTCGCTATGGTTCCCAACCCAGCCTCTGTGGGCATCCAGACGGACGCCTTGCATCAGGTTTTAGAGCTAGTCTCCATGGAGGTCCAGATGGACGCCCCGCTGCGTGACCAGACCGGTCCACATTTACCTGCATTAGTAACTGAAACACTGGTGACCAGTGGTCAGCGGTGCACTGGACTGGTGGTGGTCCAGTCCGGTCCCATCATGCAGCCCAAAAATTGAGTTGATCATTTTAATTTGCACTTCCTGTTGCGGGGCGCACTGGATGCTCAGTGATGCCTGTGTCATAACAACAGCACGGACACCGGCGGTGTGTGATGATGCGGTACAACGGGTGGAGCATATGATCACTTCCTGAAAGTTTGGGGCTCTAAGGGCTGCGCAGTGACACACAAACATCACCAGCAGACCAGCCTAGCATACACACACCACTATAGCAAAAGCCCACATGCAGAAACATTACAAATGTGATTAACTCTACTGTCTGTTGTTTTTTATATTAGTTTTTATTAGTTTTAGAATGTTTTATGATCATATTTATTGTACACTTTTATGAAGCTGCTATTTCTAATTTCGTTGTACTCGGCACAATGACAATAAAGGTGTTCTATTCTATTCTTAAATATTAATGTGTTAATTATGTATTAAATTAATAATTTACATTTAACACACTAATTTGACACCTTTACTTTTAGCAGTTTTGCCTCCAAATGTTTGCAAAACATGCAGTTTCTACAGCAGTTAAAATTTATTACAGTTGGTTGCTGGTGAAAATAAAAGGTTTAGTAATCATTAACTGTGTGAACAATTTTTTTCAACAAATATGAATGTAATTGTACTCAAATAGCTGCTCGAATCAGGTGTCTCACAGTTGAAGGATGATAAAATTTAAGAATAAAACAGTAGGAGTTCACTAATCAAATATCACAGGATCATTTTTGCCTAACACTTAAAGAGCATATTTTAAGTTAGACACTCCCTTAAACAAATGTTTAGAGAAATATAATAGAAACTTTTTCTGAATAAAAATTTACACAAATTCAGCTTATTTAGGCTCTTGGATTCGTTTTTGTGAGAATTGTCAATTTTTTCACCAAACCGGAAGTGACGACAGTTCAGGGAGACCGTTCGTTCTCTATATAGAAAACTGATCCACTTATCACTACTTGTGACGAGCAAAACAAACCCCCAGAGTGCCGTTATTTTATTACTTTATTACTATAGTGAGAAGTTATTTTATTAAGATAAAAAAAAAAAAAAAAAGATAAAAACAATCAGTCCTGTAAGGCTCCAGCTGTAGACCGTGACCCACCTCCTCACTTGGGTCTGGGTAAAATACCAGCGTTTAGCACCAGGTTTTGATCATCAGAGCTCCAAACATTGAGCTGCGTTTAGGTGGATTGTTAAGAAATGAAAGAGTTTATAAAAAGTTTCACAGGATGCAGCTAAACGGTTCGAGGCTGACCGAAACAGTGTCGGGTCAGGCTGGAAACCCCGCTGGGAATCCCCTCTTGGGAGCCGCTGGGAACGGGAAGCCCCTCTGGAGAGCATCGCGGCATGGATTTACTGTACCCCGCCAGCCAGGTGAGGGTCAGACACCTGAAGGAAATGCTCTCATGAAATCGCAGATCGGTACCGGACTACGACCCACCACGAACCGTACCAAACCTGGCATGGAAACGAGACTCAAGTCTCCCCGTTAGCTCCTGTTAGCTGCTGAGTGCTAACAGCGGTTCCGGTGAATGGATCGAAGTAACGGCGCATGTTTAGAGTCACACTGAATGTTTTTCGTCGGTATGTGGGACTCCATCACATCCAGTCCTGGACTAGACCAGGACCGCCGGGGTTTTTCGTCTCCAAACAGAAGTCACCGTACCGGTAAGGAAGCCGTCTTGTTGAGTCAGTGTCCTGACAGACTGGCGATTGGCATTCATAAACATAATAATTTATCATTTTTTATTAAAATGAATTCACACCGACTCGATTAAAGAGCGCTCTAACCTAAAACTAACAACTCATCGCCGACAGCGAGCAGGCAGCTGGCAGACTAGAGCGGTGCCAGTCTGAGATGTTAAAGTAGTTTAGCTTTAAAAAATCTACACAATGATTAAAACAAGCATCTGTTACGCAAACTCCACACAACAAAGGGCTCAAATGATCATATTTATGGGATTATTGATCGTACAGAGTGTTAAATTATTGTAGCGTTATATTGTATAAAGTTGTATATATTGAATATTATTATTATAATTATTCTTAATAATTAATAATAATAGTCAAAACCTCGTAATTAGGGCACCACCCAGCATTTTCTTTGGAAGGTAAGCTGAGACAACCTTGAATATTATCTTATTTGTATTTTATTGTTATTTAATCATTTATCAGTCTGAATCTGAAAGAAGTAAGCTCGTTACCCATTTTCGATATGAAAAACACAAAAATTACTGGAAGCCCATTTATGATTATATACGGATAAATTTATTTACAGAAACCTCAAAATGAACATATTATAACCAGCAACACAGCAAAGTTATGAATTTGACTTGGTAACCAGTTCAATTTATTAACAAGATGAATTATTGAGGTTAAATAAATATTGACTAATGTTTCAGAGTGAGAAATGGTTTACTAATGAAATTAAGCTAATTTATCGGCCTATGAAGGGAAGTTGAAGATTAAAGGATTTTAGGAGGATGGATGAGAGAAGAGGGTTGGGTTTAGCTTGCTTTATCAGATTGCATCACTCTTAATAGCCACAAATGCGTTCATCACAGACCTTTTTGAGGGCTCCTATACGGATACACAAACGTCGCAGTGTTTCGTTCCTTCCAACTCCTCCGTGGTTTTCTACCAGGTCGGAGTTGACTTGGTCACTGGATCAGAAGGTGTTCCTAGGTCACCACTCAGGTCTGGCAAGCAGGCTGGAGACGATGCAGATTCCGGATTTGGGCAACAAGCAGTGAAGTTCTCTCGGCATGGAGATGTCGTTGTTTTCCATTAAGTCTAAGGTAGTTTAGTTTCATAATAACGCCGTCTAACTTTGGTTTCTAACGACGGATAAAAGAAAAATAAACTTTAAAACGTCTAAACTTGGTTGAGAAGAATGTAACGTGAAAATAAAAGAAAAGCTTAACGCCGAAAGTTTCTAAGACTTAAAGTCTGGAGTCTGTTCTTCCAAGGAGGCCTCATGTCGCAGCTCTGCACTGCTCCCTGGTGGGAGGGGAGCAGGGCAAGCATGCAGGCGAGCCGGTGAGGTCATCTGGTCATCTGCGCAGGAGAAGAGGCCGAGGCAAGGGAGCAGCAGGAAGTAGCTAAGAGCAAGAGCTAAAGA